>JAODUO010001321.1:87500-122524 GCA_025642075.2 Ridgeia piscesae | reverse complement strand
ACTTTTTCCCTCGTTAAATTGAGCTTTTCCTTCACAGTGATAGACCCAAACCATACTGTGATTGAAAATGTCAGGACACTCTCGATTGCAGATCTGAAAAAGGGTGAGAAAGATCTGTGTGGTCAAACCAAACGATTTAACCTTCTAAAAAGTACAGCCGCTGCTGGGCCTTTTTGAAAATAGTATCAATATATAGCTCCCATTTAAGATTATTAGAGATTGTAGAACCAAGAAACTTGAAATGTTGGATGATTTCATTGTCCTGCCATCGATCAAAAGGGGCGAGAGAGGAGAACATTTATGTCTCCTAAAATCCACAATCATTTCATATTGAAGTTTTTTCCCTCGTACGATATTCAGCTTCAACTGATTGGAAAACCAAAGCCACTGTCGTATATATATATATATATATATATATATATATATTGAGTCTAAATTTGTCAATTAAACATCCAAATTTAATTTTAATATATATATATATATATATATATATATATATATATATATATATAAATATATATATAACATTATTATGGAATGCCTTTTTAGTCTGTTAAATTCACGTTTAATACAATTTCTAACTGACTAAAGTAAAATTACGTATTAAACTATCCCTTCGTTAATTTAAAAGTCGGCATTCTCCAATACCAAAAAGCAGAGGTAATCTCTTACTTACCTCTTCTTTCGGCGTTGATATCAGAGTGTGTATCTGTGTGTACACTCTAAAGTTGTCCGTGTGCTTGAATCGACCCTGATATCGTATCCCGTATATATACACGTATGGGTGTGAACACTCATCGTCACCAGACATGGCGCCACAAAACATGTTTCACAGCACACTTTTAACCGTGACATCCCTCACCATCCCTCACCACCATGCCGCAGGTATTGTACCATCCGCCCCACAATGTCCAATGTTAAATGACTGTCCCCTTGAATGACTGTTATGTTCTGAGAAATGTTGATAACGCCATTAATTTTCACTGACTGCTAAAGGTTTTTGACATGCGGGTGTGACAAATAAACACACGCAGCGGTGTGGTGCACATTTAGCGGTGAGGGGGGAATGCGGTTGCGGTTGCGGTTTGCGGGTTTTTGGTAATGCACGTTTGATATAACGAAGCCGTTGACCTATAATACCCCTACAGATGCGTGAACCTGACCCATGCTGGGGTTTCTGTCCTTCTACCCGGAATTAGGAAGTAAAAGGAAGTCTGCCGTGTTGAACGTGGGGATATATAGGACATGGTTGATTAAACATCAAATCGTGTTGTCGTCAACTTGTTTTGAAATTGGATGTATATTGCCTACCATTTGAAAAACTCCGGTGTTCGTATTTTTTTATTTGCGCGCATTTGTATGGTCTAACTAAGTAACTAAGAACAATTTACAGACTTCGACAGACCTGTGCCCTCAACAGTTTTGGTATAGACAGCTTTTTAAATGTTGGTAATTTTAACAAACAGATTGCGTATTAGTTGTGGTCAATATAATTTATTAAGATCTTGTAGATTAACTATGTATAGTTTGTCCATTAACGCTTTTAGAGTGACTGAATAGGGAGTGGCAGACATGTTGTCATATAATGCCACCACTGCCGTAAATTACGCCTGTAGAGTCGTGAGTATGACACACGCAGTGCGACAGTTTCGAGGTCATAGTGACGTCATTATTCATAATAGCAACCTAATAAGAGTGCTCACCCAGCTGTAGCGCCGCTCAACACACATACTTTTAACGCCCTACAAGGCCCCAGTCCAGTATCTGGAAGGAGAAGAAGGGAGAGCGGGGCTAGTTGTAACAAAAACAACACATTTCAAGTTTACGGGTGGGTGGGTTTCTTAACCGATGAAAATATTTTCATGCCAAAAGGTCCCCACATACCGATCGCAGATAGTTAGGGCCTAATCAGTTGTCCTGCCTATAACACAGGTGTGGTATAATGAGTTATATGAGGTGTCCTAAAGTGTTACAATTCATCCCGATCTGGGGCAAGTTGTACCAACGTACAGGGTAAATTGTATCACACATCATTTAGCATTGGTGCAAATTGTAATAATATAGAAAACTACACAGTTGGTGCAATTTCTCTCGTTTAGATTAGACTAGATTATTAGTAGTGCAAACGTTGTTCGTTACTTGATAATTACGTCATAAACCATAAAATACAAGCACATAAGTTAGTATATTCTGTATAGAAATTTACCTTTTAAATACAGCATTTAACAACACCGTTTTAATTTCCGGAACTCGCAATGACGTACCCATTTCATTTACAACGGCTGTGGATTATAAATTGTAACAAAGCAAACATTCGCATAAGTAAAAACATGATACGATTTAACAATTATTGTGAACATACAAAATATGTAGACATGCCATCGAATTACAGACCTACTCGCTGTGCCAATTCGCACAGGTGACACAAATAGTACAACATTTTAATATCAAAGCGTTTTCGTTAGATGTTTACATGTCTCATATTTTTAGGTGTTTACATGTCTCATACACACACCAATATGTTAAACCATTTCAAATCCCACATCCTATATCACAATGAGTTGTGTCGTAAAATACCAAGCGTGAATCAAAAGTGAAACAATGCGCAGTCACACCGTGTGCATCATCAAACTATCGTTAATAAAACACATGTGGCACATCTACGTCATTTATTTCAAAAACGCCTTGCTCACATATTTTTTGAAAGCGTATTCTCTCTCCGTCAAACATAGCTCCGGTCTGTTACTTGTTATGCGGGGTGAAATGACGGAAGAATAACCGAAGTTTTGTAGAAAGCTGCGAACGTCATACAGTTACAGTGACTCTGCATCTTGTTTCCTTTCTACGAAGAATTTACCAAATGTGAAAGAATTATTTATCCCCACAACGAGACATGACATGGAGCTGTCAGTAGGTGGAGTATGTGGAGTATGTGTGGAGCGATAACCAGACAGTGTCACTGTCGTGTGATCAATGTTTGAAATTACGGTATCCTGCTAACATTTTATAATATAAATTGTTATGTATACCTACGATACACCTTAGAAATATTAGAAAGCCTGTTGTCTGTGGGCATCCTATGGTGAGAAGCAAATTATGGCCGATGCCATTCTCGATTTTGAATTTAAAGGTCATTTTAAAGATCACTCTGGAAAACAAAGACCGCGGGGACATATTCTAACAGCGTTACAATTTGTCCCTAGATGAACGTTAGAAGTTGCTCCGACACCGTCTCGCTTGAAAACATGTGCCTGCCAAAAACGCACATCAAATCTGTTTAATGGTTTATGTAAGATTTACAACACTGTATTCATAACCACATTTATCAACAATAAAGTAGAAACTCAACCTTTAGGTATAGCGTAAGTCGAAAATAGTATCTTTTCTATTTAAAATGGCGTAACTCGATGGTGTGTGGACGGTTTCACGTGATATTACACGTGTCTTACTCAAATAAGTTTTAATAATAATAATAATAATAATAATAATAATAATAATAATAAAGACTTCTTATGCGCCAATATCCTCGACGATCACGGTCATATACAGCGCGACAAAACCAAGGGATTAAGCAACCTCGTAATGGTAAATAATGCGCGACAGTCGTCGACGGGTGGATGAAGATGCTAGGATTAGGAAGTTACAGAGGATAGGCAGCAAGAAAGAGATAGATTTTTAGACGTCGGCGAAATGAAACTTTATTTCCTTGTAATTTAACGCTGGTCATCGGTTGGTGCTGCAATCGAGAAACCCCGGATTCCAGCTTTCATTTTTCATCCGAGGACTATGAAGGTGACTGGTTGATCGTAGCTGTCTGGGCTTTTTGCTGGAATGAGCTCCGAATTCAGATAAGGTGGTTGCGTAGATGAGAGGGCTTGATGGGAAACTGTACAAATCTGGGAACTAATGCGATACTGTTTGTTTTGTGTGTGTGTGTGTGTGTGTGTGTGTGTGTGTGTGTGTGTGTGTGTGTGTGTGTGTGTGTTTGTGTGTGTTTGTGCGTGTGCGTGTGCGTGTGCGTGTGCGTGTGTGCGTGTGCGTGTGCGTGTGTATGCAGCTATCACAGAATAATCTTTCCTGTTTCCACTATATTTTACATACATTCAGGCGACACATTATCTTTACAATTATGTGTATAATGTCGTCGGATAGAGTTTCCCTAACGGCATCGTCGTAATCTTCAAAACATCTACATATTCGATGCTCGTTGAAAACACGTCGTTTGTCACGTGGGCAAAATATGCATAGCGGAATAAGATCTAACATGTTCTTCTTATAAAGTAAATTCGGTGTCGTCCGATTCGCTATTTTGTGCCAAAACCGCAATGTCGATTATAGTCGTAGGTGTGATTAGTTTGAAGCAGCTGTGGTGGTCCCAGATTCGACCAGTCCAGGATTCGTCTAAACGCATATCGCGCATGCGCGCGCATGCGCAATGATCGCTTTTATCTGTTCTGACGCGCTCTGACGTAGTGGCAACGGCATACGTCATGCCCGGGCCGAGATTCGACTAAATAACACAACACGTTCGAATGAGTGAAAATGATCACATAAGTTAATCCATTTTTATTTAAGATGTGCGTGATAACAATATTATTTCAATACTTGATGTATTACCACGGACTTATATGCACTGGACTGCTGTCTCCGGGTTCAAGGCCGCTAGAGTAGCGCAGCAAGGTCAACCTAGCACAAGATGTATAAGTTACTTCCGGTTGTCTGCTGGTTGCCGGCAATTTCGCAGTTGACCGCAGGAAAACATCGTTTTAATAAGACATTTGGATAAACTCTTACATGACACGTATGTTTAATAAAATCCTAGCAAATACATTGTTTGGAAAGTTGTTTTGAGTGAAGTATTGACGATTTTAAACGGCTAAAATGCGTTGCCGCGAAAAAATCATCGACCCAACTTGGCAACTACGAAGTACTAGTCCGTGTTGCAATTTATCAGTAAATGAAACCGTGGCTGCTTCGGTGGTTGGGGCAAACCCAGACTAGGGAAGGAAACAATTCATCAGTTTTAATCAAAATGAATGACTTGGGATTTAGTTACAGCCACGAGATGGACTTTAGGACCAGGGCCAACAGTATACAGATGGTCCCGAGACAACCCTCCCCCTCCACACCCCATGATCGTTACGGAAAATATAGTAGGTAGCCCTGCTGTAGGCACTTCAAAAAAATTACCACAGGATTTAGGCTTAAATGAAAGGTAATAAGTTACAGATCACGTAACTGTTAATTTTATTACGATACCTTTATTAGATCCAAAATTATTGCAATTTAAAAACGAAAAAATTGCGCTAAATTTGTGTATCTTATAATGGTAAAATAAGCTCATTTTTGTTTCTGTTGATAAATATTCGAATAAGTGACTTTAAAATGGCATAACGTTGTAATTTATAGAACTATTAAAATATTGTTTGCAACATTTTAAAATACATTGAATGGAGTGATAAATTTTCAATACTGATGTTTTTTCATACTAATTAATCCAGTTAATTAGCTAATATTAGTTAAGTAGTGCACCAAGTTAACAGGCCGAAACATTCTAATTAAGACCAGCCGAGTCCATAAATATGAAGATATTTATACATAATATTATTATGCAGTGTGCATAACCACATTTATTATGAGAATAAATATATATTAACTAGTCATGTAATAATAAATTAGTTAATAGGTGATAATTGGCATATAATATATATTAACTAGTCATGTAATAATAAATTAGTTAATAGGTGATAATTAGCAGGCAACCTCAACAGACAGAAACTTTTTTTGTAAAATGCCACAATGTCCATGAATATGTTTATATTATATAAACATGAAATTTGTAAAACCACCTTACTTATGGTAAGAGATATAAATTAAATAATTATGTAATAAAAAATCATTAATAATAAATTAATGAATAAATCAATATATAATTAGCAGCCGTACTTTGTATATACACATGAATAAACGGCCATAATGTCCATAATTATTAAGACATGTCCACATTAATTACGGTAGTAAATATACATTAGCCAGAAATTTCATATTAACACCAACTTAATTAATAAGTTAAAATTGGCTAATGTTAGCATGCTAACTCGGCAAAGGGTTATGTTTTGATGAAAGCCAGCAGTAAATAATTATGAAGTAAATATAATTTATGCAATGTTTAGAACCATATGAAACATTATGATCAACCATCAATAAATACATGTCATTAAATAATAACTTTATTAATAAATATTATCTAAATAACAAACTCAACAGATTAATGCATGACAATGAAGCACAGTTGTCATACTTCACTTGTTTATGGGTGACCGTGTGTTTACAGGTTGGACAAATACTGCAGGCTCAGTAGAGACCAGTAATAAATGTTTACCATTTCATAATATTCTGCATTTCAACATGAACTTGATGAAGTAATGTTTATAAATGTTAAGTGTTTCGTCACCGACTCCAACATCTCGTGTGCCAAATGCTGCTTTCTGGGTTACCCTCCATAGGGATAAAGTGCACGGTGAAGAAGCTGCTCACATTACTCCACCTCACAAATCTTTTTGCAATATTCACAATATTCTGCAAGATCTACACAGGAATGTTCATAATCCAGTGTGTCCTGTGTCGTACAGAAACCATCTAATTCCAGTGCTTTGTAATTAAGTTGTAAAGTGATGTCTGTATTATTCAATGTGTATTATGTGTCACATTCAGCGAGATAAATTGTGTAAAATTATTTAGTGTATGCAGATGATGCCTATGATATATTGACGACTTTGTAGGCTATGTACCTTGAACTACTACCTTCACAGTTAACTGACAGATAGTTTTGTTCAGGCAATGCAATAATGCTGTGTTCTTGTCTATTAAAACTGCAGTGTATATGTCATGTTCACAGGGACTGTATCTTTAGACAGCGTAGATATGTTGCTGTGTCATCTTCAGCCAGATGAAGCTTGTAATCATGCATACACGTAATGTGTGTAACTTTCAGGTGCGAGATTTCTGAAATAAAACAATTCAAAGTGCATGTAATAACTACAATAATTAATCAAACACATAGAATTATTGTATATCCATGCCAAGCATTTAAATACATATACTAGAAATAACAAATACACAATTCTTAGTAATGCTTAAATTTCTAGAAGTAAAATGCATTATTATTAATTATAATTAGGAATAGTTGTAGTGATATTTTATTCACAATAATAAAACAGGATCAGAATAAATAAATTGCACATGAACAATCATCAAAATATAAATAACACAAATCAATAATAAATACAAGCGAATGGCAGTAAATATTGAAAACAGTTATCAATGCCTAACTGGGCTTGGGCCTAGGCCAAGCAAGGGCTGGTATAAACTGACAGCACAGAATGACAGATCGGTTAAATGATCGGCTGTTGTTAAACTGGCTTGAGATTAACAAATTATTATGAATATTTAAACATTACATATAATTCCAATCTATGAACTTACACCCATAGCAAGACTAGTTAAAACTTGCGTCACTTGCCCAAGAAAAAAGTTAGCCTTGCCTTCGGTATTGTTTACGCCATTACGTCGACACCCCGATGCATATTATACGTCATGTACGACGAAAATAGAATTAAAGGGCAAAAAAAGGCAACGGTTTCGTATCATACACTTAATAGAGTTTATACAAACTAACAATTTCCACATATACTCAATTTTTTAACGTCAGCGGTTTACTCAGAATGTGACCTTAAAGTCTAAAAATCTAAAGAAATCCATGATGGCCTAGACACCACCATCTTAACCGGTGACGTATTCGTTTGGCTTGGCCTGGCCAATAAGCGCGCGGCATTCTAGGTCTCTGCTGAGGCCGGTCAGCTTCCTGCGACGTCAGTACGCTTGCCTACGGCACAACAACATCGAGTCTTCGTTTAGTTGGCGTGACATGTAGCAGCTGCTTAGACCTAAATCTGTGGTCAACAAGTAATTATGAAGTAGACATACATCACCAGTGGATGGAACAAGATCCAACAAAACGTCGCCGACCGTCGTCTTCTTAAACCCGGGGCAGGGCTGACAATATTTAGCCATGGATGGACTAAACCGTCGAAGCAACGCATATATCAAGCTGGCCGAGACATCAATGATCAGATCGCAAGAAGGTTAGTATGATGTACTATTTTTCTGTGTATTCTAGTTTTTTGCAGACGTCAAGCACACGTAACGTTTTTGTGCTGTTAAAAGTAGTGTTGACCGCCGTAGACCGGCTATCGATTGATGATGGCTCGGTCATCGATGTGTTGACGAAGCCCGATGCCGATGGCGATGTCCATCGATGACAGCTAATCTGTTTCTATGGTATCACGTCCACATGTGTAAAGACTAAGATATACTTGAACCAAGCTAGGACAATAGCACAATTTATATCATCGCAGAATTTAGTACAATGCAGAATAAATAATTTTGCCTTTAGAAGAAACTTGAATAACTGAACTTGAACATGACACGTCTTATGGGTGATAATATGTCATCGGCGGAGGGACTGTGGCCTTGGATTGTCGTTGGCACTTATTTGTAAGTTCAGTAAAGTTAACTAACCGCTCATAGTGACATAGTCATTTATTTCCATTGATGTGAATGTAGGCTATGTCAGAGTAAGGTGACATTGATTAATACAGCTAGTAAAGCTTATGTTATGATCAGTGTGTTCAGATATGTGCTAAGAAACAATGAAAATGTTATGATGCTGAAAACTAGAAATTCAGTCAGTATTTATTTAAACATTAAGTTTTTACAAAGTTTTGTTAGTTGCATTTTTCTGTTAGTTTCCAATTATGAGATACACATCTGACTATATTTATCATAATTTTATCAAGTTTCTGCATGCACTTTGACACCCCACTTTCAAAATTAGTTTCACCTTCGAGTAGCAGTATTTATGACTGTTTAATGGTTGGTGGAATTCAATGATTGTTTGAAATCCATGGACAGTAGCTGCATGCATGTTTTAAAGTAAATCTTCATTTAAACTACTCATTAATTTTTTTATCTGCAACAAGTGTTTATTTTGATGTTTTATTAGCTTTTTAGATGTGACGTCGGTATCCACTGGTTAAAGATCTATTGTCACCTGTAAGTGATAATTGAAAAAAGCTAAGTTTTATTTTAGATAATTATATAGTGAAAATTCATACACTTGATTGATATTAAAAATTGTCTGCTGCATTCTCACAATATGGCTGTGTTTCTCACTTTCTGGTAATCTCATATGGATAACCAGAGGAAATGTCAATCAGGTGATGATGCAATTAATTATTTCACGTTCCTTTGTTGTTGGTTACAGAAAACAGTGATTGTCACTCCTGTATCACATTGTGGCATCCACACGCATGTGCATACGCTGCAATTGTTGAGGAAGAAGATACGACAATGTATCTGGAGCAAAGTTCAGCAGCATTCAATGCCCTGCCTGAAGTCAGTCATCACAGCACTTTCTGGGAGCCTAGCTCACTAAATTCTGTCATACTGGACAGGTGGAGGTCTATCAGAGTTATCTGCCCCAAGAGACAGCACTTCTATGAAGGTATGACAGCAGTCGTAACTACAAGGGGACTTTTGCGACAAGGGGACTTTTGCGATAAGTTGCATTTGAATCCTTGCTTGTACAGTTCTCTTCACATTGCACCAAGCTGTATAAAGTAGCACATAGTAATTGCAGTATTGCTTCATATTTCTAAGATAATCCAGGTATGGCATTTGAATGAACTCCTAGTAACTGTGTCATGGGGGGACAAAACACAGCTGTAAACAGTTACTGTGTACACTTATGAATACAGCTACTTGTGTAATTAATAACTTCTCTGTTTTTGATAAAATAAAATAAATAACACGTCATTATCACTGAATGTATTAAAATATAATATAAAAATACATAAAAATACAGTCACTGTATATACATGATACAAAGTGAAACATTAAGATTAGAACAACAAGTGATAATTGGGAGTGGAATGTGATAGTGGAATTCCTGGTCAATGTGTTGTTATTTAACTTATGGTTACTAATTTGGCTAATGTTTGGTTACTAAAACAATGACTTCTTACATGATTATCAAATGAAATTACAAAAAATTAGTACATGTTTATAATCATGTAGAAAAACGTTGCAAAGTTGTCTAAATACTAATCAGTTAATGCAAGCACTATATTCATTGTAGGAATGAAATCACGATTGATGTTATCTGCTCTTGCGGGGAACTATCGGCCACGTCCTGTCCCAGGCATCCCTGTTAACACAGATGTCATCTTCGAGAAACAATGATTAAACTGGAGGTTGCACAACAGAACACAAGTCCGACATAACCGTCTACCCATGCTGATGAGCCACATAATCCATGTGGTGATGGGAAAAGTTACACTGCCACTAATCACTGTACCAACAGGGGTTGCTTGATCGGGGCAAATGTGCCAAAACCGAGTAAGGAAGATCTGCGGGCTGCATGGCTCAATCGTTTTGTACATTAGTCAAGTCTTCGAGAGCAAAGTGATATCCCTCGTGCTGCTCTCCAAGCGAGGACAGGGAACTTTGTCCTGATTAGGTGGCTGGTGCATGCTGGCAGTACTCGATGAACACTCCGGCCCAACTTGCTGTGAACCCACCAGTAAACTGCCTATAGACAGCCCACCTGAGCAACCTGAAATAAACGTGTTCAGATAAATATACATATGACATTGTAAATAAGATGAAAATTAATCAATGATCCTTTTAATTTAAAATATATAATTAAAGACACACCCCATTTCAAACATGTGGTGCTTTTTAAGAAAGAAAAAAATAAATGTGTGGCAGTATTATAGCATATTGCATCTAATGTTGACAATATGCACTTTTAAATCGCTGTGTGGCATTAGAAACCATTGAGGATCTATTTCTATAATTTGGAATAAAATGAATTAGGGTATTGCTAGTAAGCTCAAGAAATGTTTATTAATTTGATTGAACCATTCTGAAAGCTGTCAAACATAAACATCTTGTCTAAAACCTCTAATGACAACTCCAGTCCCTGCATTCACATATTTGGGTTGTCATCTCATAATGGATAACCAGAGAAAATGTCAATTAGATTATTATTGTGAAAAGACTAGGCACTATAATTTACTCTATGATCCATTCTATACTTTGGGCAGTAGTAGGAACTATGCACTATGTTTACAAATATACCTGCCATTTTCACTACATAAAAATCATAATGGTTCCATGTGTTGTATCTATAAGTAATGATAACTATTATTTTTTATTTATAGTGCTACTTTGTTTGATGTTGTATTGTTGCTTCTTATTTGATGCATTAACGTTTATTGCAACATAATTATATAAAATGTATGCACAGTATACTTACTTGTTTGTTGATGGATCTAGTTGCCAGTTATCTATCTGTATATGGTTCAGTGCAACCAATACATTCCGAAGCACCAGTTGCTCGAAGCAGAGAATTTCAAATCCGACTTTTCGTAATACACAGCAGTCCACCTGTCATAAAAAATCGAACATTAAGAAATATTTTATGTGAATCATTGCAAACATGGATTATTATTCTGAATGAACATAATTTCACAAAGCATGAATTCTGACACATTTCCTGTATTCATCTCGTCACTAATATCTCTGGGTTCTTTGAAACAAACTCATTATCTATGTTTATATATGACTCCATAAGACACATGCAAAATGATGAGAAGATAACCCTGCAGTTTATGTTCAAATAAAATAATCGTAACTGCCTGCCATTGCTGTGTAGGCGGTGCATTTAGATCATGATATATGAATCAATATAGCTGCTGTTATTACAAATGTGATGGGTGTCCACACCTGGGGGATGCAAAAAAACAGCAAGGTACTGACTATTCATTTGTATGGATTTTTTTCCACAATTGACACACCTGCACAATTGTGGGACCTGATTCATTTAATTTCATTGGAACTATTCAATACAATTTATGTTAAATGATAAACCCCACCAAGTCTTAACAAATGTGTTATTATCATAAAACGTAATAAGTGACACATACTTAGTCTAATAGTTGAATGCGGCAAGCCTGAGCCTGAGGTCACCCGGCTGGCCCAAGGCGGCAAGGCTTGGCCGAAGCTAAGCGATCATATTTCGCTTGTCATAATAATACGATCATTACGCAGTCCGGACCTCAGGATAATAATATTTAAGCAATAACAATAATAGACAACTTAATATTTACCTTCATCAATATGATCCGCGCGTTGCCGAGTTGCAGCCATTTCATGACAGCAGACAAACTTGTCACCGCATCAACACATTGGTTCGGCACCGCCACCAGTTGACACCGTTTCTGCTAGTTTTGTTTTTGTACGTTCAGCTTCCCGTGTGTCTTTCTTTTCGTGGTCACTCGCCTCTAGTGTATCTTCCAATACGTGCCTTTGTCTTTGCGGCTGGAATCTATATCCAGATACTTCTGCATCCGTTAAATGATCCGATTTAGATAATCCATAACAAACACGCCATTTTTTTCTCTGCGCACAGCGCCTCCAGACGGATTTATGAATAACTAATCTGTGGAGAAGCCTCACCGTACTGACGTCATTCTTCGTCGACAATGGCGTAGCTCATAGTATTTCGATGGCTGGGTGTTCAAAAATATTGTTCAGGTAAACGGCTGGCGTTAAAAAATTGAGTATATGTGGAAATTGTTACTTTATATTAACTCTATTAGGTGTACGCCACGAAACCGTTGCCTTTTTTTGCCCTTTAAATAAACCATTTAGAACTACACTGGAGATAGCCACAACATTTACCAAACTAGGTACAGTCATCGTTTAGGAAAATTATCACTATTATTGAATTAAACAGTTATATTCACCGCAAGAATCCTGTCGATGTTTGGCATCTCCATCGCAGTGGCTAGTAGACCGGAAGTGGGGAGTACATCTTGTGCGCTCGTGACCTTTGCAGCCAACTCCGCCGCTCGCGAAGCGCCGCGAGCGGCGGAGACAGCAGTCCAGTGCATATAAGTCCGTGGTATTACTAACGGAAACTACGTTAGTAACAAAGGCGAATCCTGGCTCGGTACGAATCTGGGACCGCTACCGTCGCGGTCCCAGATTCGTACGAATCCTGGACTGGTCGAATCTGGGACCACCACACCGCCAACAGGCCGGACCATCTGCACGGAGTCCTGCTTGCCACTCACGTAGCCACACGAGCAACGCAAACCCGTCTCTTGGTCTGGAGTCGGTCCCGGGCAGTGGCTTGAGGTTGGTTGGCTGGTTTGCAGATTTCTTCCATGACTTACCTGCCGTCTTCAACTGTCAGTTATTTAAATCTGGTATTGTTTTGATCTCAACTAAATAACTGGTTTATTGCCGACGGAGCCTTTTTCGCTTTTCAATGTACCATTTGTAAAATAATTTTAAGAAAATCCGAAGAAGTGGTGAACTGTTTGTTTCAAACTACTGCGCAGTCAAATAAGTGCCGGGCTTTTGGATACTTGACACGAATGAAGTTAGAGACGTCACTTTGTACTAAATACAGACAAATATTGAACATATAAATATTCATTAACAGGAAGGAAGTAATGAGTTTATTATTCATTATATAATGATAGTAATACATCAATGAATGACTAACAGTCAATAAAATGATATCACGATCTTCAGTTTTGATTATTGTTGCTATTACTAGCTAACATTAACTGTTACTGATTAACATCGGCTGCGCGAGATTACAGCACAATCTTACATATTAAAACGCAGTAGGATCAAGTTAATGTTCGAACAATATAAAACAACATTCAGTGACAGTAATAATAATAATAACAACCGATAATTTATAAACACTATTGACCCGTTGTACAAAAAGATTCAACAGGTATATAAAATATCAACTGCGAATATTGAGTAAATAGAATCATGTAAAATGCAGTGACCTTTGTAAACAATATAATTATATAAAAACAACTGATAATAGGACACGTGTAAAACTTAAACATTAACTAACAATAACAACGTATACACGCGCGACCCGTATGGAAATTGCGTTGTTATTGTTGGTTAATATTTAAGTTTTACGATGATCTATTAATCAGTTGTTTTATATAATTATGTGTTTACAAGATCACTGCATTTTACATGATTCTATTTACTCAATATTCGCAGTTATTATTTTATACCTGTTGAGAATCTTTGTACAACGGAGTCAATAATGACATAAGTATTTGTTGTTATTATTATTATTACTGTCACTGAATATTGTTTTATATTGTTCGAACATTAACGATCCTACTGCATTTTTAATATGCAAAAATTGTTTTGCTGTAATCTCGCGCGGTAGTATTATCAGTAACAGTTAATGTTAGCTAGTAATAGCGGCAATCAAAAAACTGAATCGGCGATATCTGATGACTGATGAGTCATTCATTGATGTATTATATCATTATATAATGAATAATAAACTCATTACTTCAGCTTCCTGTTAATGAATATTTATATGTTCCAATATTTGTCTGTGTTTATACACAAAGTGACGTCTCTAGCTCATTCGATATCAATATCAAAAATTGTGCTGTGACTGCCGATGGTTTGAAAACAAACGGTTCTCGGATTTTTCTTAAAATTATTTTACAAAATGGTACATTGAAAACGAAAAGTCGACGATAAACCAGTTATTTAGTTGAGATCAAAACTAATACCAGATTTAAATAACTGACAGTTGAAAGCGGCAGGTAAATCATGGAAGAAATCTGCAAACCACTCAAACCACTATGGGACACCGACAGACCAGTTTATCGTAGTGGCCGGTAGTGGCAAGCGGGACTTCCGTGCGAATGGTCCGGCCTGTTGATAGGATTTCGTACGAATCTGGGACCGCGACGGTGGCGATCCCAGATTCGTAGAATTCAATATACCGCGAGACCTCCTTCACTGGACTACTGTCTGCTCGCGGCACCCCGAGCGTGTGGCTACGAGCGCCTCCGGTCTACTAGCCGCGACTGGAGATGCCAAACATCGGCATAATGACAATTCAATAATAATTGATAATTTTCTAAACGATGATATACCTAATTTGTGTAAAAAGTGTAACCCTCTCAGTGTGAGATTCTAAATGGTTTTATTTAAAAGACAAAAAAAGACAATATTGGCATACACCTAATAGAGTTAATATAAAGTAACAATTTCCACATATACTCAATTTTTTTACGCCAGCCGTTTACCTGAAAAATATTTTTGAACACCCAGCCATCGAAATACTATGAGCTACGCCATTGTAGAGAAAAAAAATGGCGTGTTTGTTATGGATTATCTAAATCGGATCATTTAACGGATGCAGAAGTATCTGGATATAGATTCCAGCCGCAAAGACAAAGGCACGTATTGGAAGATACACTAGAGGCGAGTGACCACGAAAAGAAAGACACACGGGAAGCTGAACGTACAAAAAACAAAACTAGCAGAAACGGTGTCAACTGGTGGCGGTGCCGAACCAATTTGTTGATGCGGTGACAAGTTTGTCTGCTGTCATGAAATGGCTGCAACTCGGCAACGCACGGAGCATATTGATGAAGGTAAATATTAAGTTGTCTATTATTGTTATTGCTTAAATATTATTATCCTGAGGTCCGGACTGCGTAATGATCGTATTATTATGACAAGCGAAATATGATCGCTTAGCTTGGGCCAGCCGGGTCACCTCAGTGACCTCAGGCTCAGGCTTGCCGCATTCAACTATTAGACTAAGTATGTGTCACTTATTACGTTTTATGATAATAACACATTTGTTAAGACTTGGTGGGGTTTATCATTTAACATAAATTGTATTGAATAGCTCCAATGAAATTAAATGAATCAGGTCCCACAATTGTGCAGGTGTGTCTATTGTGGAAAAAAATCCATACAAATGAATAGTCAATACCTTGCTGTTTTTTTGCATCCCCCAGGTGTGGACACCCATCACATTTGTAATAATAGCAGCTATATTGATTCATATATCATGATCTAAATGCACCGCCTACACAGCAATGGCAGGCAGTTACGATTATTTTATTTGAACATAAACTGCAGGGTTATCTTCTCATCATTTTGCATGTGTCTTATGGAGTCATATATAAACATAGATAATGAGTTTGTTTCAAAGAACCCAGAGATATTAGTGACGAGATGAATACAGGAAATGTGTCAGAATTCATGCTTTGTGAAATTATGTTCATTCAGAATAATAATCCATGTTTGCAATGATTCACATAAAATATTTCTTAATGTTCGATTTTTTATGACAGGTGGACTGCTGTGTATTACGAAAAGTCGGATTTGAAATTCTCTGCTTCGAGCAACTGGTGCTTCGGAATGTATTGGTTGCACTGAACCATATACAGATAGATAACTGGCAACTAGATCCATCAACAAACAAGTAAGTATACTGTGCATACATTTTATATAATTGTTGCAATAAACGTTAATGCATCAAATAAGAAGCAACAATACAACATCAAACAAAGTAGCACTATAAATAAAAAATAATAGTTATCATTACTTATAGATACAACACATGGAACCATTATGATTTTTATGTAGTGAAAATGGCAGGTATATTTGTAAACATAGTGCATAGTTCCTACTACTGCCCAAAGTATAGAATGGATCATAGAGTAAATTATAGTGCCTAGTCTTTTCACAATAATAATCTAATTGACATTTTCTCTGGTTGGAATTGTCATTAGAGGTTTTAGACAAGATGTTTATGTTTGACAGCTTTCAGAATGGTTCAATCAAATTAATAAACATTTCTTGAGCTTACTAGCAATACCCTAATTCATTTTATTCCAAATTATAGAAATAGATCCTCAATGGTTTCTAATGCCACACAGCGATTTAAAAGTGCATATTGTCAACATTAGATGCAATATGCTATAATACTGCCACACATTTTTTTTCTTAAAAAGCACCACATGTTTGAAATGGGGTGTGTCTTTAATTATATATTTTAAATTAAAAGGATCATTGATTAATTTTCATCTTATTTACAATGTCATATGTATATTTATCTGAACACGTTTATTTCAGGTTGCTCAGGTGGGCTGTCTATAGGCAGTTTACTGGTGGGTTCACAGCAAGTTGGGCCGGAGTGTTATCGAGTACTGCCAGCATGCACCAGCCACCTAATCAGGACAAAGTTCCCTGTCCTCGCTTGGAGAGCAGCACGAGGGATATCACTTTGCTCTCAAAGACTTGACTAATGTACAAAACGATTGAGCCATGCAGCCCGCTTGCCCCGATCAAGCAACCCCTGTTGGTACAGTGATTAGTGGCAGTGTAACTTTTCCCATCACCACATGGATTATGTGGCTCATCAGCATGGGTAGACGGTTATGTCGGACTTGTGTTCTGTTGTGCAACCTCCAGTTTAATCATTGTTTCTCGAAGATGACATCTGTGTTAACAGGGATGCCTGGGACAGGACGTGGCCGATAGTTCCCCGCAAGAGCAGATAACATCAATCGTGATTTCATTCCTACAATGAATATAGTGCTTGCATTAACTGATTAGTATTTAGACAACTTTGCAACGTTTTTCTACATGATTATAAACATGTACTAATTTTTTGTAATTTCATTTGATAATCATAGTAACCATAAGTTAAATAACAACACATTGACCAGGAATTCCACTATCACATTCCACTCCCAATTATCACTTGTTGTTCTAATCTTAATGTTTCACTTTGTATCATGTATATACAGTGACTGTATTTTTATGTATTTTTATATTATATTTTAATACATTCAGTGATAATGACGTGTTATTTATTTTATTTTATCAAAAACAGAGAAGTTATTAATTACACAAGTAGCTGTATTCATAAGTGTACACAGTAACTGTTTACAGCTGTGTTTTGTCCCCCATGACACAGTTACTAGGAGTTCATTCAAATGCCATGCCTGTAGTCTCTTGGGGCAGATAACTCTGATAGACCTCCACCTGTCCAGTATGACAGAATTTAGTGAGCTAGGCTCCCAGAAAGTGCTGTGATGACTGACTTCAGGCAGGGCATTGAATGCTGCTGAACTTTGCTCCAGATACATTGTCGTATCTTCTTCCTCAACAATTGCAGCGTATGCACATGCGTGTGGATGCCACAATGTGATACAGGAGTGACAATCACTGTTTTCTGTAACCAACAACAAAGGAACGTGAAATAATTAATTGCATCATCACCTGATTGACATTTCCTCTGGTTATCCCTAAGCGATCATATTTCGCTTGTCATAATAATACGATCATTACGCAGTCCGGACCTCAGGATAATAATATTTAAGCAATAACAATAATAGACAACTTAATATTTACCTTCATCAATATGATCCGCGCGTTGCCGAGTTGCAGCCATTTCATGACAGCAGACAAACTTGTCACCGCATCAACACATTGGTTCCGTACCGCCACCAGTTGACACCGTTTCTGCTAGTTTTGTTTGTTGTACGTTCAGCTTCCCGTGTGTCTTTCTTTTCGTGGTCACTCGCCTCTAGTGTATCTTCCAATACGTGCCTTTGTCTTTGCGGCTGGAATCTATATCCAGATACTTCTGCATCCGTTAAATGATCCGATTTAGATAATCCATAACAAACACGCCATTTTTTTCTCTGCGCACAGCGCCTCCAGACGGATTTATGAATAACTAATCTGTGGAGAAGCATCAGCGTACTGACGTCATTCTTCGTCGACAATGGCGTAGCTCATAGTATTTCGATGGCTGGGTGTTCAAAAATATTTTCAGGTAAACGGCTGGCGTTAAAAAAATTAGCATATGTGGAAATTGTTACTTTATATTAACTCTATAGGTGTACGCACGAAACCGTTCCTTTTTGCCTTTAAATAAACTTTTAGAACTACACTGGAGATAGCCACAACATTTACCAAACTAGGTACAGTCATCGTTTAGGAAAATTATCACTATTATTGAATTAAACAGTTATATTCCCCGCAAGAATCCTGTCGATTTTTGGCATCTCCATCGCAGTGGCTAGTAGACCGGAAGTGGGGAGTACATCTTGTGCGTCGTGACCTTTGCAGCCAACTCCGCCGCTCGCGAAGCGCCGCGAGCGGCGGAGACAGCAGTCCAGTGCATATAAGTCCGTGGTATTACTAACGGAAACTAAGTTAGTAACAAAGGCGAATCCTGGCTCGGTCGAATCTGGGTCCTACCGTCGCGGTCCCAGATTCGTACGAATCCTGGACTGGTCGAATCTGGGACCACCACACCGCCAACAGGCCGGACCATCTGCACGGAGTCCTGCTTGCCACTCACGTAGCCACACGAGCAACGCAAACCCGTCTCTTGGTCTGGGTCGGTCCCAGGCAGTGGCTTGAGGTTGGTTGGCTGGTTTGCAGATTTCTTCCATGACTTACCTGCCGTCTTCAACTGTCAGTTATTTAAATCTGGTATTGTTTTGATCTCAACTAAATAACTGGTTTATTGCCGACGGAGCCTTTTTCGCTTTTCAATGTACCATTTGTAAAATAATTTTAAGAAAATCCGAAGAAGTGGTGAACTGTTTGTTTCAAACTACTGCGCAGTCAAATAAGTGCCGGGCTTTTGGATACTTGACACGAATGAAGTTAGAGACGTCACTTTGTATAAACACAGACAAATATTGAACATATAAATATTCATTAACAGGAAGGAAGTAATGAGTTTTATTATTCATTATATAATGATAGTAATACATCAATGAATGACTAACAGTCAATAAAATGATATCACGATCTTCAGTTTTTGATTATTGTTGCTATTACTAGCTAACATTAACTGTTACTGATTAACATCGGCTGCGCGAGATTACAGCACAATCTTACATATTAAAACGCAGTAGGATCAAGTTAATGTTCGAACAATATAAAACAACATTCAGTGACAGTAATAATAATAATAACAACAAATAATTTATAAACACTATTGACCCGTTGTACAAAAGATTCAACAGGTATATAAAATATCAACTGCGAATATTGAGTAAATAGAATCATGTAAAATGCAGTGACCTTTGTAAACAATATAATTATATAAAAACAACTGATAATAGGACACGTGTAAAACTTAAACATTAACTAACAATAACAACGTATACACAGCACTGACCCGTATGGAAATTACGTTAAAGAAATAACATAAAATGTAGATATTAAATATTACTTATAAATATATATATATATACACACTTGTGTATATATATATATATATATATATATATATATATATATATATATATATATATATATATATATATATAAAATATTATGAGTATTAATTATAATCAGTGAACATTAATTAAAATAAATAAATAATATCACGAATATCAATCAAAAAAATCACGAATGACAATTTTATGCCGATGTGATGTCTTTAGCGCCAGCTGTTTGTATAGTCACGTGATCACTGCACTAGTTGCCACGTGCGCTGGATGAGCGAGCTGTGCTGTCGGCAGTAGTCTTTGTACTTCTGCAGCAGCTCCTCCTGCATGTCCGCCAGGTGGCGCGGCCACTTCGGGAGGAACCTCTCCATCTGTTCCCAGTCGTACTTCCCGCCGTTCCTCTGCTGGTTCCTCGCCAGTCTGTCGAGCGCCATCTCAGCACGTTGTCGTCGCTCGGCGCTCCTTTCGTGCGCTCGAAGTACGCCTCGTGGTGTGGCTCGGCGGTCACGTGGTCGCCGATGACGTCATCCATGACGTCAGAGACGAGCTCCTTGAGGTGCATGGAGAAGACGAGCGCCGTGACGACCATGTACCACGTGTCCTTCGTGTGGTCATGCTCTGACGACCGTCCGGTCACGTGTTCGTGGGCAGCACGCACGCACGCTACGTGTTTGCGTTCAACGGAGACGAGTTGTGCCAGTTGCGTCAGTTGGTCGCTAGAGGCGCTGGCGTGCTCCCGGAGTCGGTCGTTCCAGAAGCGATTTGCAGCGTCTCGGTTGAGATCTTTTGATTGTCCGATTAATGAGGCGAGCTCTACAACTGAAGTCTCGCTCTCGTTATCGTGCTCAACGAGACTTCGTGAGTCGATGGTGTTGCCTTCCGTCGTGGAAGACTGAATGGCGTTTGTAAAAACGTTCGGCATGATGGCGTCTCGGTGTAAAACCTGGAACAATCGAACAGATGAACCGTTAACACTTTGTAGAATGTTCTTAACCTGCCTTAGATACACAGTTAATTTTATTAATCAACACACCCGGTTACCGTCTTGGAGACCCAATTTGTCCCATTTACTGCACATTTTTTAGGCGCAATTCGTTGTGACGTCTAGCGACCGTTGGTGACTTCATCGAAATAGACACCACTCGAACGCGCACACGTTAACAGTCTCCGCAGCGGAGTTGATTGTTGTGTGACGTCATACGTGACGTTGTATCCGCAGAGTGAAATGTGAGGTCACATGCGGAACATTATGAGACTAAATAATCGTCCGTACCCTTCTACATACGGTCACAACTTAGGTCCATTAGCGTCTAATATACTTATGGACGTAGTAACTACGATAAGACAAATCGCACCCAACGCAATAGTAATTATTTAGAGTTGTTAACCTTTTCAGTCGGCAAACGGAGATATCATGCCTCACTGTGTTTACCACTGGTGAGACTAAGTTACCAACAAGAGAAGTTCTGGTCTAGCGCAGTGTCCAAGCCTAAGCACTTTTACACATGTATTGGTGTAATGCGTTGTGGAATGTTTATTCTATTACACAACCACAAGTTGGCCGTCCTAACGACTAAAGTTATCCAATGATTTTAACCGAAGAAACAATATTGTTGTAATTAAACACGCGAGTCATTGCCCTTACGTAGATTATAAAACAAAACGTCTCACTGGTTAGAAATTGCAGACAATTACAGATAGATAAATACGTCTAATTTTACATGTGCTAGGCCTATATACATATAACATTCCCATTGAATGTCTAATGTGATTAGTTTGTTACATTCCTGTTTTATACAATTTCTGACTGTAACTAAACAAGTGCAGTACGTATTTATCAATAACTTAGTTGATACATAAGTCGGCCTATTCCGATATCAAAAGCATAGATGACGGTCATCTCTGTTGGGTCCTCACCTCTGCTGACAGCGCTGATATCCGTGTGTCGACTGTGAAGTTGTCCGTGTTCTGGTGCCAACATACATAGCGCACCCATTATATACATGCACATGTGTGAAGTCGTATCGTCATCTCGCTCGGCGTCACAAAGCAAATAATTTTATATGAGGCTTAGAGCGCTATTTTTAGCCGTGAAATTTCCCACGTCAAGACTGTTTACGCCGCGAAACTGTGTCAGGAATTCCACCGTCCCCCCGCACAATGTCCACTATTGAACTATGCACGCTTGAATGACTGTATAATCAGCTGTGTTCTGATAAAAGAGAACACCAGTAATTTCCATTGAAACGAACTGGTAAAACCTCTTTACTTACGACAGCGACCGAGCTGTTAAATGTCTGGCCGAGTACCAACGAAAACACGCGCAGTCGTGTTATTCCCTTTTAGAGGTGACGGCGGAATGGGGTCGCGGCCTGCTGGTTTCTGGCAATGCACGTTGTATAACGTAGCCTCTGACCTATTATCACTGATTTAAATAGAACACACTAGTAGCCACCACAGTCCCCGTAGGTACATAGCACCTCACACGTTTTCATCATAATATATCATGTTAACTATTTACTGACTTCAGTTAGTCAACGTGAACGTGACAGATACTAGGGTATATTTTTTCTACCTCGAATTTTTGTGAAAGGAAGTCTGCCATGTCGAAAGTGGGAATATGGGTCATGCTAGATTGAACATCATATTGTGATCAACTCGGTTAGTTTTGGCGATATTGCCAGTTAAACTTTGTTGACATTGGAAGTATTGTTTTCTATTTGAGTATGGTCTGATGCCCGGTCCACACTGAATCCGATGTATGACGAAGGGTGTCCACACCGCGTCACAGGCAAAATCAACTGGGATCTACGCCCTGAGTGAGTTATGTTTTCGTGTACACACCGCAAAGATGTACGTTCTCATCGAGAGGGACCATACACGCCATCTGGAGTGTTCATTCTGCTTATCGTGGCCACTTTGCTTTCTTGTGTGAAGACGTCATTCGATACTCGCACGCTGATTGGCTTAAGCGTTTTTTAGGAATTCCTCTAGGGGGCTTACGTTTTGCAACTTGCGACGAACCTGTCCACATTATCGTCTAGCGATGTCAAAGATTCAACAGGAGAATTTTCAAAATATCGCAAGACTTTGACTTATAAGGTCCTCACCCACTCTCCACAGGTCACAATTAAAGCCCGTATACGTCAAATGTCAGCAAATGTCTCCGGGGTCTACGTCCTGGCGAGGTATGGTGTGGACAGGGCATTACTAAAGTCACTAAACACAACTAATCTGGCTGTCACTATACCTTAAACACACCATCGGCATTGGCATCAGTTGTAGAAGAAATTTTGCACCCGACTTTTTTGCATCCGGCTTGTAAGCCGTCAATGGCGTAGCCAGAGACGGGGGAGTCTAATGGGGGCTATGGCCTCATAAATATCGGTCAATAATGAGGTTGGGGAACTGCAAAATTCTAGCTACGGCACTGGAAAACGATACCATACTGACGTACGTACACCAGTTTGACTGTAGTCACGTGGTCTCTGTTTTGGGCAAAACAGTGTAATGGTTCATTCGCTAGGTAGCGGCACCGTAGCAACACAGTTTCCCTGCTTTGTGTACTGACGAACAAACCATCCTCGCCAGCCTGGGGCCGTTGCCCTGCGCTACTGTACCTATGGCTGAATGTGTCCGAAAACCTTGGGACACACACACACGCGCACACGCACGCGTACGCGCACGCACACGCACACGCACACGCACACGCACACGCACACGCACACGCACACGCACACGCACACGCACACGCACACGCACACACACACACACACACACACACACACACACACTATCGCAGTTGATTTCGCCAGTAGCTACTGCGTCAGACGTGGGAAAAGCGCAAATACCCCTCCCAATTTGAAGAAGGAAGAAGGATACACAATTGGTGGCAATCCAAATATAATGACCCATTCACATCATAATTTTTATACATTTAAACGTAACACGAGTATCGTGTGGTTGATATCACCCAAAAATATTCATAACCGGAGGTCGACCTCACTCCTCTTGTGTGATTTCATTGGGGGACGTTAAAAGAGGAGTTTTTCAAATGGATGTGCCAAGGTTAGAGTGAAGACTGGTACTGACGTCATCAGCCGCAGCGACTCCTGGCGCGAAAGGATGAACCAAACGTCCGTTGGATGTGTGCGCGAGTGCGCGCGCGCGTATGTGTGTGATTGTGTGTGTGTGTGTGTGTGTGTGTGTGTGTGTGTGTGTGATAATATTATTATTATTAATGTGTTTGTGTGTGTGTGTGCGTATGTGGGTGCTTGTGTGTGTACGCATGTTTGCATATATGGACCTGATGAATATGATACAGTACTGTACATTTCTATGGTTACTGTCATCAAAATGAACGTCAAACTTATTCAATCAGTTGTATCTTTCTACCTGTCTCGGTTGATTTAGATTACAAAACTCACCACTGGTGAATTTCACTTTCTGTTTCTTAACGATTTTATTGATGTTCTCGTTAAAACACAGTTTTCACTTCATGATCTCTATTATGTGAATTACTTATTTTTACACCAATTCTGATCACATATTATCTTGAACAGGATGTGTCTAATGGCGTCCATCAGTTTCCCGCTGCTCTCTATTAACTTCCGTAACTTCTAGTCCCCCCTGCAAACACATCATTAATCCTGTGGACAAAATATCCTCAGCGGAATAAAGAAACTAACATGTTCTCCTTATTGTGAACCGTCAGAATCCTCCGAATCGCTGGTTGGTGCCGTAACAGCAAAATTGATTTTAGATAAAACTGGTTGTGATCCCTCGTCAGGACAGACCAGCTGGACGGACGGACCCGCCGTTGTCGTACTCAGATGGGTGAAGCCAGGCACGCCGGGCGACTGGTCCTGGTCGTCGAACGTCACAGAAACTGGACCTGTATGACAACAAACCACCAACTGAAGCGTGACAGTGTGTTAAACGTCGGTGGGAGTAAAGTAATCATCGTCGTCGTTATTGTGTTCGTTGCCATCGTTGTCGTCGTCGTCGTCGTTGTTTTCGTCGTTGTCGTCGTCGTTGTTGTCATCGCAGTCGTTGCAGTCGTCTTCTTTGCCGTCGTTGTCGTCGTTGTCGTCATTGTCGTCGTTGTCGTTATTGCTATTGTCGTCCGTCGTCCGTCGTCCGTCGTCGTCGTCCGTCGTCCGTCGTCCGTCGTCCGTCGTCCGTCGTCCGTCGTCCGTCGTCCGTCGTCCGTCGTCCGTCGTCCGTCGTCGATGTCGGCCATATTTTAGAAACATTATGTCGTGGAATATTTTAGAAGCACAATTGGCTATTGTCAATGTGTCGTTCGATTGTCATTCAAATACAACTTAGCTATGAACTGTTTTCAATTAGTTTCTTATATTGCTCTCGTTGATAATAATTGATCCATTTAAAGCATTGTGTAAACGCCATCTGGTGTGTTTATTCTGCTTATCGTCTACTACGTAAAATGACACTTGATCGTCCGAGTCACACGCTTGTGTTACACATCAATAACAGGTACATCCTCGTTTCTTGCAAATTCACACTCTCGCGTAACTTTACAATGATTACGTAGCTGATTATGGGCGGGACCCCTCCACCCAGGAGACGTATAAGCTCACAAGCTCCACTGTGCTCTTTAAAACATGTTTCACTCATTTACAGTTATTCTATATAATACTGAAAACGGTCGATACCAGAATTTGCACGGCGAATTTTTCACCTTTGTGTCATAAAAACAGCAAGGTACTGACTATTCATTTGTATGGATTTTTTTCACAATTGACACACCTGCACAATTGTGGGACCTGATTCATTTAATTTCATTGGAACTATTCAATACAATTTATGTTAAATGATAAACCCCACCAAGTCTTAACAAATGTGTTATTATCATAAAACGTAATAAGTGACACATACTTAGTCTAATAGTTGAATGCGGCAAGCCTGAGCCTGAGGTCACCCGGCTGGCCCAAGGCGGCAAGGCTTGGCCGAAGCTAAGCGATCATATTTCGCTTGTCATAATAATACGATCATTACGCAGTCCGGACCTCAGGATAATAATATTTAAGCAATAACAATAATAGACAACTTAATATTTACCTTCATCAATATGATCCGCGCGTTGCCGAGTTGCAGCCATTTCATGACAGCAGACAAACTTGTCACCGCATCAACACATTGGTTCCGTACCGCCACCAGTTGACACCGTTTCTGCTAGTTTTGTTTGTTGTACGTTCAGCTTCCCGTGTGTCTTTCTTTTCGTGGTCACTCGCCTCTAGTGTATCTTCCAATACGTGCCTTTGTCTTTGCGGCTGGAATCTATATCCAGATACTTCTGCATCCGTTAAATGATCCGATTTAGATAATCCATAACAAACACGCCATTTTTTTTCTCTGCGCACAGCGCCTCCAGGCGGATTTATGAATAACTAATCTGTGGAGAAGCATCAGCGTACTGACGTCATTCTTCGTCGACAATGGCGTAGCTCATAGTATTTCGATGGCTGGGTGTTCAAAAATATTGTTCAGGTAAACGGCTGGCGTTAAAAAAATTAGCATATGTGGAAATTGTTACTTTATATTAACTCTATTAGGTGTACGCCACGAAACCGTTGCCTTTTTTTGCCCTTTAAATAAACCATTTAGAACTACACTGGAGATAGCCACAACATTTACCAAACTAGGTACAGTCATCGTTTAGGAAAATTATCACTATTATTGAATTAAACAGTTATATTCACCGCAAGAATCCTGTCGATGTTTGGCATCTCCATCGCAGTGGCTAGTAGACCGGAAGTGGGGAGTACATCTTGTGCGCTCGTGACCTTTGCAGCCAACTCCGCCGCTCGCGAAGCGCCGCGAGCGGCGGAGACAGCAGTCCAGTGCATATAAGTCCGTGGTATTACTAACGGAAACTAAGTTAGTAACAAAGGCGAATCCTGGCTCGGTACGAATCTGGGATCGCTACCGTCGCGGTCCCAGATTCGTACGAATCCTGGACTGGTCGAATCTGGGACCACCACACCGCCAACAGGCCGGACCATCTGCACGGAGTCCTGCTTGCCACTCACGTAGCCACACGAGCAACGCAAACCCGTCTCTTGGTCTGGGTCGGTCCCAGGCAGTGGCTTGAGGTTGGTTGGCTGGTTTGCAGATTTCTTCCATGACTTACCTGCCGTCTTCAACTGTCAGTTATTTAAATCTGGTATTGTTTTGATCTCAACTAAATAACTGGTTTATTGCCGACGGAGCCTTTTTCGCTTTTCAATGTACCATTTGTAAAATAATTTTAAGAAAATCCGAAGAAGTGGTGAACTGTTTGTTTCAAACTACTGCGCAGTCAAATAAGTGCCGGGCTTTTGGATACTTGACACGAATGAAGTTAGAGACGTCACTTTGTATAAACACAGACAAATATTGAACATATAAATATTCATTAACAGGAAGGAAGTAATGAGTTTTATTATTCATTATATAATGATAGTAATACATCAATGAATGACTAACAGTCAATAAAATGATATCACGATCTTCAGTTTTTGATTATTGTTGCTATTACTAGCTAACATTAACTGTTACTGATTAACATCGGCTGCGCGAGATTACAGCACAATCTTACATATTAAAACGCAGTAGGATCAAGTTAATGTTCGAACAATATAAAACAACATTCAGTGACAGTAATAATAATAATAACAACAAATAATTTATAAACACTATTGACCCGTTGTACAAAAGATTCAACAGGTATATAAAATATCAACTGCGAATATTGAGTAAATAGAATCATGTAAAATGCAGTGACCTTTGTAAACAATATAATTATATAAAAACAACTGATAATAGGACACGTGTAAAACTTAAACATTAACTAACAATAACAACGTATACACAGCACTGACCCGTATGGAAATTACGTTAAAGAAATAACATAAAATGTAGATATTAAATATTACTTATAACATATATATATATATACACACTTGTGTATATATATATATATATATATATATATATATATATATATATATATATATATATATATATATATAATATTATGAGTAGTAATTATAAAACAAAAGTACATTAATTTAAAATAAATAAATAATATCACGACTATCAATCAAAAAAATCACGAATGACAATTTTATGCCGATGTGATGTCTTTAGCGCCAGCTGTTTGTATAGTCACGTGATCACTGCACTAGTTGCCACGTGCGCTGGATGAGCGAGCTGTGCTGTCGGCAGTAGTCTTTGTACTTCTGCAGCAGCTCCTCCTGCATGTCCGCCAGGTGGCGCGGCCACTTCGGGAGGAACCTCTCCATCTGTTCCCAGTCGTACTTCCCGCCGTTCCTCTGCTGGTTCCTCGCCAGTCTGTCGAGCGCCATCTCCAGCACGTTGTCGTCGCTCGGCGCTCCTTTCGTGCGCTCGAAGTACGCCTCGTGGTGTGGCTCGGCGGTCACGTGGTCGCCGATGACGTCATCCATGACGTCAGAGACGAGCTCCTTGAGGTGCATGGAGAAGACGAGCGCCGTGACGACCATGTACCACGTGTCCTTCGTGTGGTCATGCTCTGACGACCGTCCGGTCACGTGTTCGTGGGCAGCACGCACGCACGCTACGTGTTTGCGTTCAACGGAGACGAGTTGTGCCAGTTGCGTCAGTTGGTCGCTAGAGGCGCTGGCGTGCTCCCGGAGTCGGTCGTTCCAGAAGCGATTTGCAGCGTCTCGGTTGAGATCTTTTGATTGTCCGATTAATGAGGCGAGCTCTACAACTGAAGTCTCGCTCTCGTTATCGTGCTCAACGAGACTTCGTGAGTCGATGGTGTTGCCTTCCGTCGTGGAAGACTGAATGGCGTTTGTAAAAACGTTCGGCATGATGGCGTCTCGGTGTAAAACCTGGAACAATCGAACAGATGAACCGTTAACACTTTGTAGAATGTTCTTAACCTGCCTTAGATACACAGTTAATTTTATTAATCAACACACCCGGTTACCGTCTTGGAGACCCAATTTGTCCCATTTACTGCACATTTTCGGCACAATTCGTTGCGACGTCTAGCGACCGTTAGTGACTTCATCGAAATAGACACCACTCGAACGCGCACACGTGTTAACAGTCTCCGCAGCGGAGTTGATTGTTGTGTGACGTCATACGTGACGTTGTATCCGCAGAGTGTAATGTGAGTTCATATGCGGAACATTATGAGACTGAATAATCGTCCGTACCCTTCTACATATGTTCACAACTTTGTTCCATTAGCGTCTAATATACTTATGGACGTAGTAACTATGATAAGACAAATCGCACCCAACGCAATAGTAATTATTTAGAGTTGTTAACCTTTTCAGTCGGCAAACGGAGATATCATGCCTCACTGTGTTTACCGCGGGCCAGACTAAGTTACCAACAAGAGAAGTTCTGGTCTAGCGCAGTGTCCAAGCCTAAGCACTTTTACACATGTATTGGTGTAATGCGTTGTGGAATGTTTATTCTATTACACAACCACAAGTTGGCCGTCCTAACGACAAAAGTTATCCAATGATTTTAACCGAAGAAACAATATTGTTGTAATTAAACACGCGAGTCATTGCCCTTACGTAGATTATAAAACAAAACGTCTCACTGGTTAGAAATTGCAGACAATTACAGATAGATAAATACGTCTAATTTAACATGTGATAG
The DNA here is from genome assembly GCA_025642075.2 of Ridgeia piscesae. NCBI lineage: Eukaryota > Metazoa > Annelida > Polychaeta > Sabellida > Siboglinidae > Ridgeia > Ridgeia piscesae. Next base: position 92,663 of record JAODUO010001321.1, on the reverse strand, counting down.
GCCTATATACATATAACATTCCCATTGAATGTCTAATGTGATTAGTTTGTTACATTCCTGTTTTATACAATTTCTGACTGTAACTAAACAAGTGCAGTACGTATTTATCAATAACTTAGCTGATTCATAAGTCTGCCTATTCCGATATCAAAAGCATAGATGACGGTCATCTCTGTTGGGTCCTTACCTCTTCTGACAGCGCTGATATCCGTGTGTCGACTGTGAAGTTGTCCGTGTTCTGGTGCCAAGACACATAGCGCACCCATTATATACATGCACATGTGTGAAGTCGTATCGTCATCTCGCTCGGCGTCACAAAGCAAATAATTTTATATGAGGCTTAGAGCGCTATTTTTAGCCGTGAAATTTCCCACGTCAAGACTGTTTACGCCGCGAAACTGTCTCAGGAATTCCACCGTCCCCCCGCACAATGTCCACTATTGAACTATGCACGCTTGAATGACTGTATAATCAGCTGTGTTCTGATAAAAGAGAACACCAGTAATTTCCATTGAAACGAACTGGTAAAACCTCTTTACTTACGACAGCGACCGAGCTGTTAAATGTCTGGCCGAGTACCAACGAAAACACGCGCAGTCGTGTTATTCCCTTTTAGAGGTGACGGCGGAATGGGGTCGCGGCCTGCTGGTTTCTGGCAATGCACGTTGTATAACGTAGCCTCTGACCTATTATCACTGATTTAAATAGAACACACTAGTAGCCACCACAGTCCCCGTAGGTACATAGCACCTCACACGTTTTCATCATAATATATCATGTTAACTATTTACTGACTTCAGTTAGTCAACGTGAACGTGACAGATACTAGGGTATATTTTTTCTACCTCGAATTTTTGTGAAAGGAAGTCTGCCATGTCGAAAGTGGGAATATGGGTCATGCTAGATTGAACATCATATTGTGATCAACTCGGTTAGTTTTGGCGATATTGCCAGTTAAACTTTGTTGACATTGGAAGTATTGTTTTCTATTTGAGTATGGTCTGATGCCCGGTCCACACTGAATCCGATGTATGACGAAGGGTGTCCACACCGCGTCACAGGCAAAATCAACTGGGATCTACGCCCTGAGTGAGTTATGTTTTCGTGTACACACCGCAAAGATGTACGTTCTCATCGAGAGGGACCATACACGCCATCTGGAGTGTTCATTCTGCTTATCGTGGCCACTTTGCTTTCTTGTGTGAAGACGTCATTCGATACTCGCACGCTGATTGGCTTAAGCGTTTTTTAGGAATTCCTCTAGGGGGCTTACGTTTTGCAACTTGCGACGAACCTGTCCACATTATCGTCTAGCGATGTCAAAGATTCAACAGGAGAATTTTCAAAATATCGCAAGACTTTGACTTATAAGGTCCTCACCCACTCTCCACAGGTCACAATTAAAGCCCGTATACGTCAAATGTCAGCAAATGTCTCCGGGGTCTACGTCCTGGCGAGGTATGGTGTGGACAGGGCATTACTAAAGTCACTAAACACAACTAATCTGGCTGTCACTATACCTTAAACACACCATCGGCATTGGCATCAGTTGTAGAAGAAATTTTGCACCCGACTTTTTTGCATCCGGCTTGTAAGCCGTCAATGGCGTAGCCAGAGACGGGGGAGTCTAATGGGGGCTATGGCCTCATAAATATCGGTCAATAATGAGGTTGGGGAACTGCAAAATTCTAGCTACGGCACTGGAAAACGATACCATACTGACGTACGTACACCAGTTTGACTGTAGTCACGTGGCCTCTGTTTTGGGCAAAACAGTGTAATGGTTCATTCGCTAGGTAGCGGCACCGTAGCAACACAGTTTCCCTGCTTTGTGTACTGACGAACAAACCATCCTCGCCAGCCTGGGGCCGTTGCCCTGCGCTACTGTACCTATGGCTGAATGTGTCCGAAAACCTTGGGACACACACACACGCGCACGCACACGTACGCGCACGCACACGCACACGCACACGCACACGCACACGCACACGCACACGCACACACACACACACACACACACACTATCGCAGTTGATTTCGCCAGTAGCTACTGCGTCAGACGTGGGAAAAGCGCAAATACCCCTCCCAATTTGAAGAAGGAAGAAGGATACACAATTGGTGGCAATCCAAATATAATGACCCATTCACATCATAATTTTTATACATTTAAACGTAACACGAGTATCGTGTGGTTGATATCACCCAAAAATATTCATAACCGGAGGTCGACCTCACTCCTCTTGTGTGATTTCATTGGGGGACGTTAAAAGAGGAGTTTTTCAAATGGATGTGCCAAGGTTAGAGTGAAGACTGGTACTGACGTCATCAGCCGCAGCGACTCCTGGCGCGAAAGGATGAACCAAACGTCCGTTGGATGTGTGCGCGAGTGCGCGCGCGCGTATGTGTGTGATGTGTGTGTGTGTGTGTGTGTGTGTGTGTGTGTGTGTGTGTGTGTGTGTGTGTGTGTGTGTGTGTGTGTGTGTGTTTGTGTGTGTGTGCGTATGTGGGTGCTTGTGTGTGTACGCATGTTTGCATATATGGACCTGATGAATATGATACAGTACTGTACATTTCTATGGTTACTGTCATCAAAATGAACGTCAAACTTATTCAATCAGTTGTATCTTTCTACCTGTCTCGGTTGATTTAGATTACAAAACTCACCACTGGTGAATTTCACTTTCTGTTTCTTAACGATTTTATTGATGTTCTCGTTAAAACACAGTTTTCACTTCATGATCTCTATTATGTGAATTACTTATTTTTACACCAATTCTGATCACATATTATCTTGAACAGGATGTGTCTAATGGCGTCCATCAGTTTCCCGCTGCTCTCTATTAACTTCCGTAACTTCTAGTCCCCCCTGCAAACACATCATTAATCCTGTGGACAAAATATCCTCAGCGGAATAAAGAAACTAACATGTTCTCCTTATTGTGAACCGTCAGAATCCTCCGAATCGCTGGTTGGTGCCGTAACAGCAAAATTGATTTTAGATAAAACTGGTTGTGATCCCTCGTCAGGACAGACCAGCTGGACGGACGGACCCGCCGTTGTCGTACTCAGATGGGTGAAGCCAGGCACGCCGGGCGACTGGTCCTGGTCGTCGAACGTCACAGAAACTGGACCTGTATGACAACAAACCACCAACTGAAGCGTGACAGTGTGTTAAACGTCGGTGGGAGTAAAGTAATCATCGTCGTCGTTATTGTGTTCGTTGCCATCGTTGTCGTCGTCGTCGTCGTTGTTTTCGTCGTTGTCGTCGTCGTTGTTGTCATCGCAGTCGTTGCAGTCGTCTTCTTTGCCGTCGTTGTCGTCGTTGTCGTCATTGTCGTCGTTGTCGTCATTGTCGTCGTCCGTCGTCCGTCGTCCGTCGTCCGTCGTCCGTCGTCCGTCGTCCGTCGTCCGTCGTCCGTCGTCCGTCGTCCGTCGTCCGTCGTCCGTCGTCCGTCGTCCGTCGTCGATGTCGGCCATATTTTAGAAACATTATGTCGTGGAATATTTTAGAAGCACAATTGGCTATTGTCAATGTGTCGTTCGATTGTCATTCAAATACAACTTAGCTATGAACTGTTTTCAATTAGTTTCTTATATTGCTCTCGTTGATAATAATTGATCCATTTAAAGCATTGTGTAAACGCCATCTGGTGTGTTTATTCTGCTTATCGTCTACTACGTAAAATGACACTTGATCGTCCGAGTCACACGCTTGTGTTACACATCAATAACAGGTACATCCTCGTTTCTTGCAAATTCACACTCTCGCGTAACTTTACAATGATTACGTAGCTGATTATGGGCGGGACCCCTCCACCCAGGAGACGTATAAGCTCACAAGCTCCACTGTGCTCTTTAAAACATGTTTCACTCATTTACAGTTATTCTATATAATACTGAAAACGGTCGATACCAGAATTTGCACGGCGAATTTTTCACCTTTGTGTCATGGAAACAGTGTGCTTGGCGATAAATTAGTGGCTTTCTACATTTGCAAAGAAACTCTTTAAATTTAGGAACATAGATAGTTTTGTTATGAGCGCAAATCTGAGTGATATGCTTCCAAAGATGTGACTTTTGTAGTGTTCCACTGTAGACGTACGTACTCTCCATATGGATCTCTTCCGCAGAACTTCTCGAAGTAGGAACGCCTTGTACCAAGCGCTTTAGTTTTGTCATGGCTGCTTGTGTTCTCAGGTAGTCGACGATCGTTTTGGTAATTATTGTGTCACTTTTCCTGAAAATTAATAAGTGTAGTAGTGACAAATGCATAGATCTCAACGATAACAGCAAAATTCACTATGATGTTGATGACGTCATTGATCGATTAACCAACCAATCAGTTAACTGATCGATTACTTCATTGAAGCCAAACAGTTTGTTGTTCAATTGTCATAGACTCTGTTTAAACGTCACGTGTCCTGTTTGAAAGGAGTGAAGTAATACTCTTAACAAGTGTCTGTATTAATCATTGTTTGTAATTACCATTAGCATAAGGACAATACAATAGTTATGTATTATATATATATATATATATATATATATATATATATATATATATATACCAATATATATTATATATATATTAAATTGAAGCCACTAAGATTGACATTACTGGATCTATCTGAATCCGGTCTCATCTCTGTGAGTGGTAAATTGAAGCCACTAAGATTGACATTACTGGATCTATCTGAATCCGGTCTCATCTCTGTGACTGGCAAATTGAAAGCGCTAAGATTAACATTACTGGATCTATCTGAATCCGGTCACATCTCTGTCACAGGTAAATTGAAGGCGCTAAGATTGACATTACTGGATCTATCTGAATCCGGTCTCATCTCTGTGAGTGGTAAATTGAAGCCACTAAGATTGACATTACTGGATCTATCTGAATCCGGTCTCATCTCTGTGACTGGCAAATTGAAAGCGCTAAGATTAACATTACTGGATCTATCTGAATCCGGTCACATCTCTGTCACAGGTAAATTGAAGGCGCTAAGATTGACATTACTGGATCTATCTGAATCCGGTCTCATCTCTGTGTCTGGTAAATTGAAGCCACTAAGATTGACATTACCGGATCTATCTGAATCCGGTATCATCTCTGTGTTTAGTAAATTGAAGCCACTAAGATTGACATTACAGGATCTATCTGAATCCGGTA
>JAODUO010001321.1:80000-82500 GCA_025642075.2 Ridgeia piscesae | reverse complement strand
ACGCTGTCTCAGCAATCTATAAAAGATCGAGCAAATTTTTTAATAGGAAGACGTCAACATTGTGCACTTGTTCTATAGACAGTCAGTTTGGTGGAGAAAACATACGAAAACAATTGTTACGATTCCCCTGGTATGTCTAGCAATCGTCCTCCTACGCGCCCACCATAGATAGTAGAGTGGTATGCATAGGCCTGATACCCGAACCCTCGCAAAAAGTACTGGTAAGAAAATTAGGCAGGAATTACACAAACATGTTTCATCATCAACGTCGTCATTGTGCAGCCGTGGTGTCCCGTGGTTAGGCGAAGGTTAGGCTTGCTGCTTCCCGATGCGCCTACCTAGATTTTTTGTTTTAACTTAATTGATATGTTATGCCTGTTACATCATATATCTTACTATTTTACATCTTTTAATATTGCATGTCTGTACGATTGTGTGTGTGAGGACCTCACTGAAAAGATATCTAGTGTATATTTTAATGTACACTGTATTTAGCTGAGCCATCATGAATAAATATATTATATCATCATCATCATGAAGGGTTGAGTCGTGTCTTTGCCTCGTGACACTTTTGTGTGATAATAATAATAAAACTTAATTTTGACACCATCAAATCAGTGACGTCTGTCCCGTTCACGTGTGTGTACATACATATAAATAGGTAAGTAAAGAAATATAGGTAAGCTAAAATATATTGTGATATCCTACTACAGGTAGAACTGGTTCCCTGTGTCAATATTGTCTACAAATATATGTTAGGCATAGCTGACCCGTCCGTGCGGTGTGCTAAAAGTGGGGTACGGGCACAGAGTTAGATCATTAATCTTTCCCCTAAAGTTCTACTGGTGTGTTCTATTTACATCTATGGGTAAGCGTAGCCCTGTTTTGCATTGTAATGGGATCTCTGTGACGTGCTCGCTACGACTTACGGATTGGCTAAAACCAGGTTACGCGTAACCCAGTTTTCGGTTGCGTGGAACGCGCTGCCGTGTCAAAGGTCGGTGCATGTAACCTAGTTTTGCGGTGCTATTGACCAATCAGGGTCGATGCACTGTGGTTTCTAGGTCGTGCTCGATGCACCGTACGGACCAATGAGCTCGACGTGTCAGTGATACCCTTGAGTACTCGTCTAGTTCGTCTGTCCATCGTCTCGCCGGCCTTCTTCTAGGTTGTAATACGCAGTGTCCATCGGTTATCTCGTATTCTGCTGACGTGCCCTGCCCAGGTCCACTTCCGTCTTCTGACTTGTTCAATCACGTCTGTGACCTTTGTCTTTTCTCATACCATCATGTTAAATGTGAACTATTTTTTGTTAGGAAACAGAAAAACACATATTTTTTTTATGCTAAACTGACTGGTGACAATTATTGATAATGACATGACAGAATTGCCAGAAGAACAACCGAACGAAGGAGCTCATCTGAGCTCCAAACCCGGCCAAGAAACGCTGACAATGCTGGGGCACTCACGTTGCGCGTGTGTGACGTTCAGGGCCAGACGTTGGACGGTCCTCTGCCTTCGCCTTCAACTCTCCGTCCAGCTGAATTCTGTGGCGGGAGGCTTCGCTCCTACGACAGACAGAGTGATCGCAGTTAGTTGTGGTATTGTGGGTGAATAGTTGTTAATTTCACACTGTACGTTATATAGCCTGTATATATATATATATATATATATATATATATATATATATATATATATATATATATATATATATATATATATATATATATATATATATATATATATATGTCCATTTCATCAGTATCTCACCACCTTCCTACTCTCTCTCTCTCTCTCTCCTCTGCTGCCCCTGCCTGCCTGCCTGCCTGCCTGCCTGCCCGCCTGCCTGCCCGCCCGCCCGCCTGCCCGCCTGCCCGCCCGCCCGCCGCCTGCCCGCCCGCCGCCCGCCCGCCCGCCGCCCGCCCGCCCGCCCGCCCGCCCGCCCGCCGCCGCCCGCCCGCCCGCCGCCGCCCGCCCGCCCGCCGCCGCCCGCCCGCCCCCCGCCCGCCGCCGCCCGCCCGCCCGCCGCCGCCCCCGCCCGCCCGCCCGCCCGCCGCCGCCTTATTCTGTATCATTCTATCTGCTATGCACTGGTTTCCTACGTAAGGTTTCACTCGCTCTCTGACTTTCTCAACTCTTTACTATATTTCTATTTTGCTCCCTTTTTGCTGTCTACTGCCCTCTCGTTGCTCACTCAGTCACTTATTCACTTATTCACTCAGTCACTCAGTCACTCAGTCACTCAGTCACTCAGTCCGTCTGTCTGTCTGTCGGCCGGCCGGCCGGCCGGCCGGTCGGTCGGTCGGTCGGTCGGTCGGCCGGTCGGTCGGTCGGTCGGTCGGTCGGTCGGTCGGTCGGTCGGTCGGTCGGTCGGTCGGTCGGTCGGTCGGTCACACGCTCGCACGCTCGCACGCTCGCACGCTCGCACGCTCACACGCTCACTCACTCACGCACAACTCACTCACTCACACGCTCACACGCTCACACGCTCACACGCTCA
>JAODUO010001321.1:60000-75000 GCA_025642075.2 Ridgeia piscesae | reverse complement strand
ACACACACCAAAACCAAACACACACACACACACACACACACACACACACACACACACACACACACACACACACACACACACACACACACACACACACACACACACACACACACACACACACACACACACATTATACATAGTGTACATGGCAGCTACATCTACAACATGCGGGACTGCGATACAGCACCAGAGACAAAAACAAAGACAAAGATATTCTAAAAGAAACACGGCCCGTTGGAGAACATTCGCCATGCACCGCGACACCTACAGTGGTGACTGTGCTCGAAGAAACACGTCGACGACTCGTGAGTACAATCACCACCAATGATATAATATACGTGGGTTACAACCGATAATGTAATAATCGACCGTTAATGTAATAATCGCCTGTTAGTGTAATTACTGCCTGATAATGTAATAACATCACCCGATAATGTAATAATAACTTGCTGCCTGATAATGTAATAATTTTTGCCTGATAATGTAATAAACTCATCTTGCCTGATATTGTAATAACTCAGGTCAGGATTTTGAGCTATGCATCCTCACACCATTTATGAATGGCGGGTTGGTCGTAATATGCTACTTTACGACTGTGGGCTTCATTGATAACGAACTTTCCGAGGCAAATCCTGGTATCGATGATCTCACAAGTGTTCCCTTTCCATGCTATAATGTCACGTGCGTGCGTGCGTACGTACGTACGTACGTATGTATGTATGTATGTATTGTATGTAGTATATTATATATATATATATATATATATATATATATATATATATATATATATATATATATATATATACATACATATATATATATATATATATATATATATATATATATATATATATAACATACATATATATATATACATATATCAGCCCCTGGAATTTCATTGGTTTTGTCCCTCAGTAAATGAGAAGTTAAGACATATATGAAATATATATATAACTCATATCATGTAACAGGCAAAATGTAACATGTAACGTGTTGCACATAACATATAAACGAATAGGTATAATGTAATGTGTAACACGTAACGTATGTAACACGTAATATGTAAGATTTAAGCTAAAACATGTAACACGTCACACATAACATGTAACACGTCATATGTAACATTTACATGTAACATTTATATGTAACACGTAACATGTAACACGTAACATATAACACGTAACATTTAATAAGTAACATATATCACGTATTACGTAACACGTAACACGTAACACGTAACACGTAACACGTAACACGTAACACGTAACACGTAACACGTAACACGTGATATGTATTATGTAACATGTAACCGAAATATATATCACATAACACGTAACATGTAACACGAGCCATGTAAAATGTAACACGTTACATGTAACACGTAACATGTAACTCATAACATGTAACATATAATATATATATATATACACATATATATATATATATATAATATATATATATATATATAAATATTGATCATATTATATATATATATATATGTATATATTAAGTATACGTATATATATGTATATATAGTATATGTACATACACATATATACTATACATTTATACATACACATATCATATACATTTATACATACACATATCATATAATATATATATATATATATATATATATATATATATATATATATATATATATATATATATATATATATATATATATATATATCTCGTACTACATGTATATATATATATATATATATATATATATATACATACATACATACATACATACATACATCATGCGAGAAAAAATAGACTCGAAATTGTCAATAAATTCCGTAAATAAACGTTAATATACAGTCTTTAATAAACCATTTCTTCGTCTGCCTTTCACACTAGGATTGATCTGGCAAACCCCACGCCTGCGACATTAAATGCCATGAGGTTATATAATGGAAAGGGAACCCGTCATTCGTAATTGGTGCGAGAATGTAGAACTCAAAGTATGCGGGGACATGTCTGATTTCAGATTCGGAACAAGCATACTGGATTTAATCCAGAAAGATCCCACTAACAAAACTTGCAGTATTACGAAATAGACGAAATGAACGTATTGGACTAAGTGAAATATGTACGTTATTACATTATCAGGCGAAAAACATTATCAGGCAAGAGGAGTTTATTACATTGTCAGGCGACAATTATTACATTATCAGGCAGCAAGTTTATTACATTATAGGCGATATTATTACATTATCAGGCAGTATTAGATTATCAGACAGTTACTACATTAACAGTCGATTATTACATTATCGGTTGTAACATACGTGCTACGCATTTCAAATAACAAATCAACAAGTTGATCAGCATGGCATATATATGTGTGTGTGTGTGTGTGTGTGTGTGTGTGTGTGTGTGTGTGTGTGTGTGTGTGTGTGTGTGTGTGTGTGTGTGTGTGTGTGTGTGTGTGTGTGTGTGTGTGTGTGTGTGTGTGTGTGTGTGTGTGTGTGTGTGTGTGTGTGTGTGTGTGTGTGTGTGTGTGTGTGTGTGTGTGTGTGTGTGTGTGTGTGTGTGTGTGTGTGTGTGTGTGTGTGTGTAAAAGACGATTGTGCGCTCAATAATACAAAGGTTAGTCCAGTATTTAAAAGTCGGACTTCAAAAATGTATATCACTATATTAAAATTCACAAAAAGAAGATTTTTTTTAAATATTGACGAAGCTCGAAGTTCGTTAAAAGAAATTATCTTAATTTATGGCAACATTGCACTCTAACGTGACGAAAATTGTGTAAAATTCTTAAACCAACACGATAAACGCACCTTCAGTGATGGCGGTTTTATGTCGATCGCTATTCTTCTCCTCGCTATGGCTACTTGAGACAAGATGTCCCCCATCCTTAGCCTCAGCCGTTCTGCCTCCAGTTCCCGTGCGAGTGCGGCCATCTTGTTTATTCGTGACATATCCGGAAACAGCTTTCGCTTGTTGACACGGATTGCTACGGACGGATGGACATGAATCGGCATCGCTATGTCTAAACTCTGTTTGAAAACCAACGAAAATTCCTGTTACCGCGTTTATTCCGCACCAACGAAACAAGTGTGGTTTGGGTTTACATGAAAATTAAAAAGTAGACCGTTTATGTACAAAATATTGGTTAGCGTTGTATTTTATATCGGGAAGTCAAAAGTGCCTAATTTAGAAATGCCAGGGGTCTTTTAACATCAGATGATATTGTTATGACTCAGTCAGACTCAGGAAACATTACCAATGGTATGTGTTTTTAAACTTGACATTTAAATCTCCGAAGAGACGTAAAGTGCAAATTTGCATTGATAAATGTAAACGACAAACCTCTTGTGTCGTCTCCGATAGTAGCGTGTGTATCGAATCTACTGACGCGCCTGGAGAAACCCAGCACTCTGGCGGAATCATCTCGGTTTGGGTTGGTTTTAGGGAATTATTCTTCCCTTGTTTTTTGTCGGTCGTGGGCATGAGCGTAGAACTAACTGGGCGGGTGCTGGATTTCCGAGGTTTTGTTTGTTTTATTTCCATTCCGACTCTTAGAATAGAGCCATCTATTTTGATGTAATCCATACCTGTCAGAGACGAAGTGATTGTTTATTCACAACAACTAATACCATTGCTAAATGCATATGAAGTTGGCGGTGTAGCTTATGTAATAGAACGGGTGATACTTCGCCACCGTCGTAATTACGTAAAGTCGTTAGTCGCTAAAGGCGCCAATACGCAATTAGACCCTAGTTGCGTATCAGCGCCTCTAGCGACTAACGTGGATTTGTTTGTATATTTTGCTAAACGCTTGTTTAAATCATCGTCAATTAGCCATTGACCGTGCAGGCGCCTAGCCAGCGATAACTTGTATGTGGGCAACTGGACATGCCGTATGTGTGGTCAATAGACAGAACAGCACTGAACTCAATCGAACGTCCCGCGACGTTTCATCGACTGTAAATGTACATTAATGTAGACATTATGCTTTCATATTGACGGACATGTTATACGATATCAATGTTTAACTATGTGTGAAGACGTAGCAGTCTCGTGTGATGCACAAGGCGAGCTGTAGATGATTTTAAACATCCTTTCCGGCATCGAGCCAGCATACCTGTCGTCGGGCCACCAGTCGACGTTCCATCGGCTGTAAATGTATTATTATGCCTTCACATTGACGGACATGTCAGACTGTATCCATATTCAGCTATGTGTGAGGCTTCGTAGTCATGCGAGTTCAACAGCTGATTGTAGGATGAACAAGGTTCCGCAAAATGTTCCGCAAAACGGTGCCGCATTTTACACACGTCAAGAACACGCAAAAGACGGCACAAAGACCCTAGTTGCGTCAGGGCGCCCTCTGTCGGATTAGTTATTGTGGTACCTCATTAGTCAATTTAGCCGACACAACTCAGCGTGTTGGGCGATGTTCTCTGTCGTCGCTTTCTGCAGTCGTGCTGTTTTAAAACAAGTGACTTTTAAACTAGAAAAGCGAGTCATAGCGGATCAAACTGATGTTGTTTAGAATTTGACGTGTGTGATTATGAAATCTGAAATGCACGGCTGTATTGCACAACATGTGGTGCCTACGTATGTAGCATGTCTGGCAACTGTAGAGTGACGATGATGGTAATACGCATTTATGCATTAGCATAAGCATAAGCATAAACATAAGCATAAGCATAAGCATAAGCATAAGCATAAGCATAAGCATAAGCATAAGCATAAGCATAACATAACACAAATAACATACACATACACATACACATACACAAATACACATACACATACACATACACATACACATACACATACACATACACATACATACACATACACATACACATACACATACACATACACATACGCACTCACGCAGGCAGGCACGCACGCGCACGCACACACGCACGCGCACGCACACACACAGACACGATACATATATATGATTTCAGCACCAATCCTAGACAGCAGTATAATAGAGCATGTTTCAACGCAGAATTGTAAACACAAAATACCTTAATTGGAGGTGACAACAGTCCAGTTGCGAATATATAGTATGACGATTCCCTTTCTCAAAAGTTAAATCATTAAATCTGTTATTGTACACTGCTGACAACAAGTCAGGTTGGCACAAACGCGCCTTCGCAACGCTGACGTCACCTCGATTATTGCCTTCGCTTGCTAGGCGGACAATACGTCAAGAGAAAACGCGTTATCTTAAAAAGAAAATGTAGTTCATTTTCTTCTTCCAAATACATCAAATAATACTGAACTGTTTGTATTGAGAGTTATTATTATTATGTTCATTCCATTTCAATATATACATTTAAGTTATTATTATTATCATTGACAAATGGGGAAACCTACAGGATCGCTGGGCGGTGTTGATACGTAACTCGGGCCTGTGACGTTTTCGCGTTCTTTATGCGCGCGCGCTGTTTATTTTATTTTGTCTTTGAGTTTTTTAGAGTTCAACTGTTATAAATATAAAGCGTAATCCAACGTGTGTTAACAAATGCTGGATCTGATGAATGAATGCGGCGTAACGAGGTAACGGGACGCTGCGGTTGATGACACGAGGCCCGAGTTGCGTAATGGCGCCACCTGGATTATTAGTTCTGAAGATTCTCTATGCCATAGATATAAATACAGATGTTTTATATCTATGTCCATTCCTAGTGGCAAAATGGGTCACATGGTAAACAAATTAACAGTTCAAGATCATACACTTTATTTTTTATTGTGTGTCTTGTTTTTATACAATATTAATATTTGAATAGTGTTGATAGCACATTACTAATTGATAAAAATTACTCTTATTTTGTTTTTATTCACAGTTAACACGAGAGAAAATCACGACCTACCAGGATTTGGTGTAAACCGAAACTACCGGCCGCTTATTAGATAATATTATAAGCAGATGCAGTAATGTCCCCAATTATTGTGGGGAGCGCGCTATCTGCTTTCCTTTCCACGTACTAATGCGTGCAAACACCTGATGTAAGTGTTGTCAAAATATCCCCCACCCCAGCAAAAACATGAACCATTTTGCACACCACACCAACCATTACAACATCCTACCAAATCAAGGATGGCGACTATGTACAGTATCATTAATAGATCTCCTACGCATCGCGTTGTATAGAATTAACTGAATGAAACTCGAAATTGAATTCGTTTTACCGTCCATGGGAACAGTGCAAATGCGCGTTCATATATATATATATATATATATATATATATATATATATATATATACACCCACACCCACACCCACACACACACACACACACCCCACACACCACACACACACACACACACACACACACACACACACACACACACACACACACACACACACACACACACACACACACACACACACACACACACACACACACACACACACACACACACACACACACACACACACACAGAAGAAGAAAGGAGAGAGAGAGAGAGAGAGGGAGAGAGAGAGAGAGAGGGAGAGAGAGGAGGGAGAGAGAGAGAGAGAGAGAGACAGAAGAGAGAGGAGAGAGAGAGAGAGGGAGAGAGAGAGAGAGAGAGAGAGAGAGAGAGAGAGAGAGAGGGAGAGAGAGAGAGAGAGGAGAGAGAGAGAGAGAGAGAGAGGGAGAGAGAGAGAGAGAGAGAGAGAGAGAGAGGGGAGGGAGAGAGAGAGAGAGAGAGAGGGAGAGAGAGAGAGAGAGGGAGAGAGAGGGAGAGAGAGAGAGAGAGAGAGAGAGGGAGAGAGAGAGAGAGAGAGAGAGAGAGAGAGGGAGGGAGGGAGGGAGGGAGGGAGGGAGGGAGGGACGGAGGAAGGGAGGGAGAGCGGGTGAGAGGGGAGAGACGGGTGGGAGAGAGGGGGAACGGGACGAGAGGGAAGGGGAGAGGGGGAGCTGTATCCTCGCTTCGCAGAGGATTTTCCGATGGCATCACAGCGGTATCGCCAGTGGCTTGATGTAGATATGAATTTTCGGTTATGTTACTGCGCGCGCATGGTATATGAATACCGTCTCTTCCTTCCGGTTCACCCAAATGGCCCTTATTCAAGATGGCCGATATTAAAAAAAATAATATATGTTTTCAATATGGAAACTGAATCGTGTTGCGGTAATCGTTTGTGAATACCTGCCTGAAAGAAACATGTTCCCGTGAACGTTGCATCACTGCTGTTGCCAATGACGTCCTTACATGCAGTAAGTAATATCATTTAATAGGTCGACTACCATCAGACAAGCGTTTTATGAAACTTAGAACAAAGACAACTCGTATAATAACTAGCTTCTCCCCGGACCGTTCTGTATTATCAGTGGCTGGATCGAGGCTTTTAGCCGCAGGGACAAATGTGTTTCGGCAAACATCATAAATCGTCATCTTCCTGTAACATTATGGCGAGCAGCCGGTGGAATGTAATTTTGCCTTGTATGTGTTGTTTGTTTTTCTTTTTGCGTTGTCTTTGGCGACTTTGCCGTATAAATGCGCTCCTCGCTATAGACAATTGTGAATATTTATTTAGGAATAAAATTCGCTCATTAAGTGCAGTATGCCTTAAAGCGACATGGTCCGTTTGTGGTTTTTTATTTTTATTGCAAAATCATGTTATACAGTATAAATTATACCAATTATAGCGTAAAGACATTAAAAATATGTTTTCATGTACAATTTAGGGGTTGAAAATAGACGCAGTAAGGGCGCTTAACTCTGTGTACACATCAACTACGAGGCGTTTTCGAAACCGTTGTAGGGTTGGCTAAAAGCCCAGAAAGAAATGCATGATCACGCGATGCAGTATCACGTGACCACAAGTTGACGCCACTAATGCCACACCCAATCAGGTGCACGGCTCCCAGTTGGTAAAGATCAAAGGGTGGGTGTCAGTCGCAGCGATTTGAGTGACAGCGTCGGGATTCTTATAAACATTCGATGTTTAACATTACGAAGTCAGTTCTGTTTCGATAAAACATTTATTGGCGGTCAGGACGCTACAATAGTTATAACTTATACTGATTAACATAATTTTGCAATACAAATAAAAAACCACGAAGTGATCATGTCGCTTTAATCATTACAAGAAAAGCATTCGACTGGTCAGGCCTGCCAGAGAGTAAAGCATGAAGCACTTTAAGCATATACATGGTCGGGATAGACGAACGCATTGACATGATACATTGTAGCCTAATAGCAGATAGATGCAATTCTGTATGGATTCAACCTAAGCAAATTACAAAAAATTTGACTAAAACCACGGTGTTCGATTCGTACTAATAACTAACTGCCAACTAATATCGACCAGTTGTAACCAGCAGCGACGTCTATAAACAGAAATCCAAAGCATCGACGCATTCCAACTGTTTCTCGCCAGACGAACAGACGAATTTGGTAGAATTTGTCACAAACATGTCCGTCAGCTTGTTGTTGGCAGACGCCCCGCCGACGTAGCCGCCAGTAATTACTGGCGATTTTTCATTGATAGCGGCGAGTAAACGCCACAAGTGTACCGCGCTCTGTAATCACCGCCCAAATCGGCGCATTCGTCGATGAATTAGTCAAACAATTTAATTACGGCGAACATTTCGCGGGACAGGCGCGCGCGCGCTCCCCCCAACAGGTGCCGCGCTGCCGGCGCCGAGTTCGCCTTCTGCTTCTCATTAAAACGATAACCTGGCACGGGATAGCGGCGACGCTCGGTAATCGGGCGCGGGCAAGTCCCCAGAGTCACGCACGCGTCGAATGTCAGCGGTGGCGGCGTCAACCAGGCCAGGGCGACCTGTGCGCAACGGTTCGGCCGATAAATCGTTGCTGCCGAAGCTGAGCTTACCCGGGTTTTAATAATCAGCGCCGACGACGCTGTAATAGGCACGTTGAGAGCGTAGGGCGCGGGCCGGTGCAGTGCAGTGCTGGTAGCGGCAGCTTACGGGACGGAGGTGTTTCAGTTCAAGCGTTGACAGCGGCGCATCTTTACGAAAGCACAACTTGGAGATCGGCTCTAATCGGCGGTGAGTTTACTGTGATTTATTTCGATTTTCCATGCTGTTGTTTCAGACGACCTCTCGGTGTCGTATCTTCTAAATAGCTGTCGGCCTACACCGTAGCAAACTGGTGTGGCGACATCGTAGAACCGTTTTAATTAAAACTATATTGGTTTGGGGATAACTGTATCAATAGTGTTACTTACTTTTGCGAAGCAAACACTGATATAAACATTGACATAGTTAAACTTTTTCCCGCGTGTGCATCCGAAGTATACATAAATAGTGCGATAATATGCTAGCGTGTTGATTAAGGTTTCGTCCAGAACTAAATTGATAAACAAAGCTCAATCTATACGTATACTACCCGTGGTATATTACGAACCTCGCTACAGTGAGTAGGCCTATCACAGATCAGTATGATACATATTGTTACCGAAATATGAACAATATCAGAAATATATCAACACACATACAAGCATTCTTGAAATGTTCTTTAAGAAACGTATTTTACACATCAGCTGGCCTGAACACGTCACGGTATTTGAGTGTGTGATTTTCTAAGATGAAACTCATATATGAAACATTCAGAACCATAAATAACGATGCTGTGATGGTAGCATCAAGCCAGCGCGAATTCATTGGCAACTGTTGGAGTGAACGATTGACGGGAAACGACAAGACACGGTTGGAGGACCGTGAACTATGAATATCAAAATGCACTGCAGCGTGACGATCCTTCGAGCAGGAGATGACGTCATATGATGACGATGGACAGTGGGAGTGTAACGAACAGACAACTGTAGCGTCGGCGGTAATGTAATCAAACATCGCCGTCGACAAACAAAGGCGAGCGTCAGTTTCAGCAGATGTGTTAATAAAAACACAACCTTTCGCCTGAACTGGCGCTGAGGTAGTTTATTAAAACACGCACATCCCATATGGGTGTTTCGCGGCCATATGGAAATCACTTTCGCGCAACCGGATGCAATAACTTGTGACGTAGGAGACAGCGCCGAAACGAATAAATCTGAAGTATAACATATGGAATTTAAAAATAATCACTTCTGTGGTACGAGGATAATCATAGTTGGCTGATGTCGTATTTGTAATTGTTGAATACGGCACGCTATTGTCAAGGGATTGTTTATGTTTGTATGGCGTGTGCGTGTGCGTGTGCGTGTGCGTGTGCGTGTGCGTGTGCGTGTGCGTGTGCGTGTGCGTGTGCGTGTGCGTGTGCGTGTGCGTGTGCGTGTGCGTGTGCGTGTGCGTGTGCGTGTGCGTGTGCGTGTGCGTGTGCGTGTGCGTGTGCGTGTGCGTGTGCGTGTGCGTGTGCGTGTGCGTGTGCGTGTGCGTGTGCGTGTGCGTGTGCGTGTGCGTGTGCGTGTGCGTGTGCGTGTGCGTGTGCGTGTGCGTGTGCTGTGCGTGTGCGTGTGCGTGTGCGTGTGCGTGTGCGTGTGCGTGTGCGTGTGCGTGTGCGTGTGCGTGTGCGTGTGCGTGTGCGTGTGCGTGTGCGTGTGCGTGTGCGTGTGCGTGTGCGTGTGCTTGTGCGTGTGCGTGTGGTGCGTAGTGCGTGTGTGTGGGTGTGGGTGTGGGTGTGGGTGTGAGTGAGTGAGTGAGTGAGTGAGAGTGAGTGAATGTGTGTGCGTGCGTGCGTGCGTGTGTGTGTGGACGTGTGTGTGTCTGCGTGTGTGTGTATGTTTGTGTGCAAGCGCGTGTTCTTATGAGTGCCGGTGGGTGGGTCGGTGGGATGTGGCCATTACGTGTGTGTTTTATGTATATGTATGCGTCCAGCGCGCGTGTGAGACCAACAAACTGATTAACACATTACAAGTGAACCCCATCCAATAAGCTTAGAATACTTTTTCGAAGATTGAACACTTCCCCTCAAAAATCAATTACAATTGTATTTGTAGAATCGGTCTTTGATATTAGACATTTCCTGCAATCTGTGTTGTAAGCGGTTCAAAATACAAACGATTCTGTCCCCACTCGTTGGTAAAGCGAGTGACTCCGGGTTATAAAAAGGCCAAGTATTTTTTACCTTTAAACACGTAATGTTGAAATAAAAATATTCGCGTTCTCCTAATGATATACATTGCAGGCTGTACAGGATAGCGCGATCGAAGTGTGACCCTTTCAGGTGAAATGTCTCAATTATTTGCAGTCAGAAAGAAACATTTTAAAGAGATGTTCTCATCGTTAATCGGATCAGTTGTGTAACTGCATCCGCACCGACTTGGAGCCGATCAAATTGGCATCTGCTCAGCGGGACGTAGGCTTTAAAATTGGTTCCACACCTGACTTAGTCAGGGGTTTATACTTGCACGCGGGAAGCTGTCGTTTTCTTTTGAAACCCCGTTACCCCGAGTCAGTCGGGTGTGTGAGCAATGTATTAGGGAAGGAATTACGTGACTAAATAACTTAATTGCACGGGTTCCCAGCAGTGTCCCTGTAAGACAACATTCTAGACAACCTGCTCGTATCGTATCCGTTATTCTTCTTCTGCAGTTATCAAAATGGGTTAGTCACGTTCAGATATGTTGTTGTAAATAAATGATTTGTGGTTAAATCGAATCATAAAGTAACTATGAGTCCTATATTTGTGAAAGTAGTGTCCTGATTGATATATACAAAATACAAACGACATATTGTAGATGAACACAAATATGTCACGAACACATAAGCATAAATATGTGTTTATATACATTATGATTATTCGATTGAATAATGCGTATGTACATGCACACATGCAAGCAAGCACGCACGCACACACGCATGCACGCACGCACGCACACACACACACACACACACACACACACACAGACACAGACACAACACAGACACAGACACACACACAAACACAACACAAACACAAACACAAACACAAACACAAACACAAACACAAACACAAACACAAACACACACGCACGCACGACACACACATACACACACACACACACACACCACACACACACACACGCAAACACAACACACACACACACGCAAACACACACACACACACACACACACACACACACACACAACACACACAACACAAACACACAACACACACACACACACACACACACACACACACACACACACACACACACACACACACACAACACACACACACACACGCGCGCCAAACACACACAACACAACACACACACACACACACACACACACACACACACACACACACACACACACACACACACACACACACACACACACACACACACACACACACACACACACACATACGCGTATATCATATGTAAGATCGTACATACACGAGTGTGTATATCCGAATATGCAGGTGCACGTGCCATATCATTACTTAGTACGAGTGCCTATGTAGCCTTCAATTTCGTTATCATTTTCTTATACTATATTATTATATCACCAAATTTAACCCCAGAATATTACGCGAACACACGTTATAAATCACACCTTACTAATATAATCCAAGGCGCAAATAACAGCGACTACCTTTTTACATTATTATTTTGTTTTGCATTCCTTAAAGAGTGCACGGCGTTCAAATACAACGCACAGACCAGCGAGGCCATTGACCGCGCACGAATTCATTAGCTGCCGTTGTAAGTGACTGAAGCGAGGCCATTGACCGCGCACGAATTCATTAGCTGCCGTTGTAAGTGACTGAGGCGAGGCCATTGACCGCGCACGAATTCATTAGCTGCCGTTGTAAGTGACTGAAGCGAGGCCATTGACCGCGCACGAATTCATTAGCTGCCGTTGTAAGTGACTGAAGCGAGGCCATTGACCGCGCACGAATTCATTAGCTGCCGTTGTAAGTGACTGAAGCGAGGCCATTGACCGCGCACGAATTCATTAGCTGCCGTTGTAAGTGACTGAAGCGAGGCCATTGACCGCGCACGAATTCATTAGCTGCCGTTGTAAGTGACTGAAGCGAGGCCATTGACCGCGCACGAATTCATTAGCTGCCGTTGTAAGTGACTGAGGCGAGGCCATTGACCGCGCACGAATTCATTAGCTGCCGTTGTAAGTGACTGAAGCGAGGCCATTGACCGCGCACGAATTCATTAGCTGCCGTTGTAAGTGACTGAGGCGAGGCCATTGACCGCGCACGAATTCATTAGCTGCCGTTGTAAGTGACTGAAGCGAGGCCATTGACCGCGCACGAATTCATTAGCTGCCGTTGTAAGTGACTGAAGCGAGGCCATTGACCGCGCACGAATTCATTAGCTGCCGTTGTAAGTGACTGAGGCGAGGCCATTGACCGCGCACGAATTCATTAGCTGCCGTTGTAAGTGACTGAGGCGAGGCCATTGACCGCGCACGAATTCATTAGCTGCCGTTGTAAGTGACTGAGGCGAGGCCATTGACCGCGCACGAATTCATTAGCTGCCGTTGTAAGTGACTGAAGCGAGGCCATTGACCGCGCACGAATTCATTAGCTGCCGTTGTAAGTGACTGAAGCGAGGCCATTGACCGCGCACGAATTCATTAGCTGCCGTTGTAAGTGACTGAGGCGAGGCCATTGACCGCGCACGAATTCATTAGCTGCCGTTGTAAGTGACTGAAGCGAGGCCATTGACCGCGCACGAATTCATTAGCTGCCGTTGTAAGTGACTGAAGCGAGGCCATTGACCGCGCACGAATTCATTAGCTGCCGTTGTAAGTGACTGAAGCGAGGCCATTGACCGCGCACGAATTCATTAGCTGCCGTTGTAAGTGACTGAAGCGAGGCCATTGACCGCGCACGAATTCATTAGCTGCCGTTGTAAGTGACTGAGCGAGGCCATTGACCGCGCACGAATTCATTAGCTGCCGTTGTAAGTGACTGAGGCGAGGCCATTGACCGCGCACGAATTCATTAGCTGCCGTTGTAAGTGACTGAAGCGAGGCCATTGACCGCGCACGAATTCATTAGCTGCCGTTGTAAGTGACTGAAGCGAGGCCATTGACCGCGCACGAATTCATTAGCTGCCGTTGTAAGTGACTGAAGCGAGGCCATTGACCGCGCACGAATTCATTAGCTGCCGTTGTAAGTGACTGAGGCGAGGCCATTGACCGCGCACGAATTCATTAGCTGCCGTTGTAAGTGACTGAAGCGAGGCCATTGACCGCGCACGAATTCATTAGCTGCCGTTGTAAGTGACTGAAGCGAGGCCATTGACCGCGCACGAATTCATTAGCTGCCGTTGTAAGTGACTGAAGCGAGGCCATTGACCGCGCACGAATTCATTAGCTGCCGTTGTAAGTGACTGAGGCGAGGCCATTGACCGCGCACGAATTCATTAGCTGCCGTTGTAAGTGACTGAAGCGAGGCCATTGACCGCGCACGAATTCATTAGCTGCCGTTGTAAGTGACTGAAGCGAGGCCATTGACCGCGCACGAATTCATTAGCTGCCGTTGTAAGTGACTGAGGCGAGGCCATTGACCGCGCACGAATTCATTAGCTGCCGTTGTAAGTGACTGAGGCGAGGCCATTGACCGCGCACGAATTCATTAGCTGCCGTTGTAAGTGACTGAAGCGAGGCCATTGACCGCGCACGAATTCATTAGCTGCCGTTGTAAGTGACTGAGGCGAGGCCATTGACCGCGCACGAATTCATTAGCTGCCGTTGTAAGTGACTGAGGCGAGGCCATTGACCGCGCACGAATTCATTAGCTGCCGTTGTAAGTGACTGAAGCGAGGCCATTGACCGCGCACGAATTCATTAGCTGCCGTTGTAAGTGACTGAAGCGAGGCCATTGACCGCGCACGAATTCATTAGCTGCCGTTGTAAGTGACTGAAGCGAGGCCATTGACCGCGCACGAATTCATTAGCTGCCGTTGTAAGTGACTGAGGCGAGGCCATTGACCGCGCACGAATTCATTAGCTGCCGTTGTAAGTGACTGAGGCGAGGCCATTGACCGCGCACGAATTCATTAGCTGCCGTTGTAAGTGACTGAAGCGAGGCCATTGACCGCGCACGAATTCATTAGCTGCCGTTGTAAGTGACTGAGGCGAGGCCATTGACCGCGCACGAATTCATTAGCTGCCGTTGTAAGTG
>JAODUO010001321.1:47500-55000 GCA_025642075.2 Ridgeia piscesae | reverse complement strand
TCAACCAAGACCAACATCATCTTTTGTGCCAGAAACAGTTCCCACCCCAGGGACAGACACAGTTGATAAGCCGAGGGGGGGGGGTTACACAGAAAACGAAACTTAATCAGATCTGTGTCATAGGACGGCTGCGGTGTTCCACTTTTGCTTTGAGAATGTCAAAGACTCCAATATTAAATGATCGATAAGTTTGGCTAGTACTGTGGTCCACGTGTGGTCAGTGCGCTGTAGGAGAAATGACCGATGTCGAAAGTTCAAAACACTCATTCTGGAAATCGCTATCTAAGTGCTACTTTCCTACCGACGACTTCTGTGCTATTTTGGCTCGAATAATTAAAATTTCACATGTAAAATTACAAATCAATCCATCATTTTAATCAGGATCTTCGTCTGGGTCTTGCCAACCGCGCCGGAACTGCATAAATGACGGTACAGATTAGCTGAACCCTAGTCGAGAATGCCACACGCACGAGGAATATTGATGTAAAAATGTGAAACGCTCTGGTCAGACGACATCCTTGTCTTCCCGTTGCTCCCTGGCGGGTGGGGGGAGGGGCTATATAATTTATTTGCCTTTCTGCTTGTAAGCTGTTTCCAAGCTCCTTCATAGCTCCCTTCAGTAAAGGCCACCCATTCGTGGCTGTTGATATCAGCCGTCCCAAGATCTCGCTTCAAGCTGTCTTCCCTTGTGAGCCTCGATCTTCCCCTTCTTCTTCGAACTACCCTCTTCCGTTTCCAACGCTAGTTTCCGCAGTCGTTCATCGCCCATTCCGTCCCACTCATTGTGTTCCCGACTGGTTTAGGTGTTTCTTCGTTCAAATCTCCTCTCTCCATTCGTTCGTCTTCCGTCCATCCTCGCATTTTATATTATTCTGACCCAGTTGATTTCTGCTGCCTGTCTCAGGTTGTTTACTCCAAACAGCCGAAATTTGGGCTAACGCAGGAGTTTGTAGTACTTATTGTGCGCATGCGTTTGGTTGTATATATGTTTGTTTGTTTGTTTGTTATAACTTGTTTGTTTGTTTTACAGGCAATTTAGGTGATTGGGTGTTGTGAAGGGGAGGTTCATTATTGCTGCTTGAAAAGCTATGGGATTTTCTATTTCAGTAATGTGTGTGGTGGGATCATATTCCAGATGCGAATTGCACGGGGGTAAACGGAGAACACTGCAGTGTTGATGCGGCACCTGGTGGCGATGTAATGGCCACGGTTTTTTGATGGTTTTAGTAGGCCCGGTGGTGGTGTGATGTTGATTATGTTATTTAAAAAATTGTAAAATGTCATGGCTTGTTTGATAATCCTGCGTCGCTCAAGAGTGGGCCATCCAAGGGTGGCTATTAGGTCTGTTGTGGCTGTTTGGCGTCGATGGTTGTTTTTGACAAATCTGGCTGCACAGTGCTGTACCTTTTCAAGATGTTTAATTTGGGTAGTGGTGTGTGGATTCCATATAGGAGAGGCATATTCAAGTTTTGGTCGGACTAGCATGTTATAGGCAGTTTCTTTTACATCAGGTTTGCATGGTCCGAGGGTTCGTTTGATCATACCTAAAACTTTTGATGATTTGGAAGCTATGTCAGTGATATGATTCGCCCAGGTTAGTTTAGTATCTCCATTTGCCATTTGTTGGACCATGTTTGTAGTTGAATCAGGTCAGATTGGAGGATGTTGTTATCTGTTTCAGATTTGATTTTGCGATAGATGATGCTGTCATCAGCAAAGAGCCGTATTGGAGATTGAATGTTGTTGTTTATGTCATTTATGTATAGCAGAAAAAGAACTGGTCCTAGGACTGAGCCCTGTGGTACTCCAGATGTAACACATGTATTATCCGACAGGGCGCCGTTGACTGAAACTCTCTGTTTTCGGTGTGAAATAAATGATTTTATCAAGTTTTTGGTGTTTCCAGTTATTCCATAGACGGCAAATTTTGATAGGAGGCGTTTATGAGGGACTTTGTCAAAGGCTTTGGCGAAATCAAGCAGGATGGCATCTATCTGTGTCTTGCTATCTATAGCTGTTATCCAGTCATGGACTGTTTCGATGAGTTGGGACTCACAAGACAGCCCTGCATGGAAACCATGTTGAAAGTGGAGGATGATGTTGTGTTTGTGTAAGTGTTTCCACATGTTGCTAAGGATAATGTGCTCCATCACTTTGCAGAGGATGCATGTTAATGAAATGGGTCTGTAATTGGCAGGGTCTGATTTGAGGCTCTTTTTGTGTATTGGTGTTACTAGTGCCTGGATCCAGTCATCTGGAAGTTTGGAAGTGTTGTATGACTGCTGAAAAATGTGTGTGATGATTGGGGCTATTTCTGCTGCAGTCTCTTTGAGGACTGTAGCTTTATTTTGATTTATATTTATCAGTTGCTTGACTACTCCGTCTATCCTAATTTCGAGGAAGGGGATATCGGAGTAGACGGATGGAGCTAGTTTGGGGATGGGGTAGATTTCTTGGGTGAACACGGATCTGAATTGGTTGTTAAGGGTATTTGCCTTGTCGCGATCATTTGTGATTATTTGGCCATTTGTTTGCAAAGTAGGGATGCCAATGCATTCTCGTTTGTTTGCTTTGATGAATGACCAGAATTTTTTTGGGTTTGTTTTTAGACTTTCTCCAATGTGGTTATTTAGGTAGTCTGAGTAGGATTTGGCTGCAGCTTTGCTGGCTTGTCTTCGGAGTTGCCTAAACCTTTCCCATTCACTGTTACGTCCAGTTTGTTTTGCTTTTTGTGTGGCTTTTGTTGCGTTTTCCTTGCATTCTTATTATTTCACGTGTAATCCAGGGGAGGTGCGCTTTTGCTTTGGTGTTTCGGCTAGGAATATTGCGGTCAACTAACGAAGTAAGATTATTCTTGAAGACGTTCCAATTTTCATTGATGTCTCTTGAGTTTGGGTTCCTGTGGAAGTATGTTGTTGTTAGTTGATCTATATCATCCTTACGTTTATCCCAGTTTGCAGATTTATATTGGAAGATTTTGTGTGGTGGTTTTCTGTTTCGGACAGGGTTTAGGTTTACATTAAAGGCCACAGCTTCGTGGTCACTCATTCCAGGGGTGGTGTGAGTATTTATGATTATTGATGGGTTTGAGGTGAGTATAAGGTCAAGGATATTGCCAGAGTCAACTCGTGTGGGATTGTTCATCATGTTTTGCAGGCCAAATTCATTAATGATTTCTAGAAGTTTATTGTGTTTGCTGGCTGTTCTGTTGTTAGGGATTTGCTGTTTACTCCAGTTGATATCGGGAAGGTTGAAGTCTCCTGCTATGACTACATTTGGTGGGGTTTTCTGTGTTCTGTATAGTTTTGTCAGAGATTCGTGCAGGGCTTCAAGTGATTGGAGATGGTCATTGGGGGGTCGGTAGTAGCTGGCAAAGTAAATGGATTTATTTCTTTTAAAATGAACTTTTGTCCACACTATTTCACAGTTTGAGTTTAGGTTGGTAAGTGGCTCGGCAATAATGTCATCTCGAAAGGCTATGAGGACACCACCTCCATGGATGCTTCTGTCTTTTCGGATGGCGTTATAATTGGGTGGTAGGAATGAGTAGGTAGGGTAGTTTTCGTCTATTTTGGTTTCAACTAGGAACATGATGTCTGGATTATTTGACTGGATGGTTGTTTTTAATTGGGTTGTCTTAGTGATACTTTTGATGCTGTTGGTATTGATCACGATTGCGTTAAGTGTGTTTCGTTTGGTTTTCTTGCTACATTCAGGGGTTGAAGTATTGTGGGGGTTAGGTCCAAAGGTTAGATCATAGGTTTGGGATGTGTCATTTGTGTTTGTTGTGGAGTGGTGGAGTGGTGGAGTGGTAGAGTGGTAGGTAATCTAGTATAACTGTTTGATCTCAGACATTTTAGCTGTGCGATGGCCTTCCAGATGGGACTGTATATGTAGTGTGACGTGATAGAATTTGTGTTTCCTTTACTGGTTTTGTTGTCTATGTGGTCGGTCTCGGTTATGTTGTTATGAGAGCGCTTCAGTTGGTGATTAAGTCTACAGGTGGCGTACAGACATGCAATCATGAACTAAGAATATTTGAAGGTGCATATCACCAGCTTATATGATAATGGTTAATAGTCAATAAAAATGTGTAATAAATAAACAGATACGCACACACTTATGGTCTTTAAAAAAATATAGATAGATAAATAAATAAGTATGAATAAATAAATAAGCACACACTTAAATACACTTACACTTAAAAGGCTAAAAAGTAAGATATATGCACACTATAATATACACAATTAAAGCCGTGAGGTGATAAAATAAATACAATAAGATAAATATAATAAAAGTAATATTAAACAGTATGAATGGTTTAAAATGTTTCCCGTCTAAAGGCTTAAGTACTAATTTCTATAGGCTGCAGTATTATGATGGTATGTGTTTTGACAAAATGTGTGAAGGAGGTCCAAGACGCTTAGTGCAGTGCAATGGAAATGCAGGTCTTCGCCCTGGGTGAGCCCCAGGGCAACACTGGGAAAAAGGTGAAAAAGCCTGTTAGTAGAAAGTTTATTGTATTATCAAGTCTTGAGATACTGTTTTTTTGCTGGCAGCCTATTGCATACACTTTTATTATTAATATATATATATTTTTAAATATTTTTTATATATTAATTTTTGTGGTATTTATGTTTCGGAGAATACACCGGTTTATATGAGTTGGCTTAGAATGTATTAATATTGTGTATGGATTCTGACTTCATGTGTGTATAAATATGTTCTTTATTTAATGATTGAAAGTTGTGTAGGCATAACAATTTATGTGACGCTTGACTTAGTTGTTTTGGGGATGATTTTATTTCGCGCGGTTTTATCTGTTGTTATTCTGTATAGATTACGTTATTTATGTATTTAACATTAATGGTTGTATACCGGCTTGGCTAGTAAATAATTTTGATTGCAGATATGGGTTTAGCTAGCAATATTAGATGTTACTTAGCTGTTTAGTAGGTTGGGTTCGTGGCTTCTTCGATGATCGTTGTTTATGTTTATCCAAGATGGCAGCTTGGGGACGTATCCTATAAAAACCATGCGACAAGATGATTGATTGCTGCGAGTCAAGTGAAGGGGAATTGTTCGTTGTATAGGTTGTCACAGTCGCTCCTTCAATGCGACGCTTCAACGTTGTCCGGATCTGATTGAAGCCACACATACACAAACAAACACACACACACACACACACACACACACACACACACACACACACACACACACACACACACACACACACACACACACACACACACACACACACACACACACACACACACACACACACACACACCACACACACACACACACACACACACACACACACACACACACACACACACACACACACACACACACACACACACACACACACACACACACACACACACACACACACACACACACACACACACACACACACACACACACACCAATTACATAGAGGGAGTGAAACAGGTATGGGATTGGAGATCGAGAGAGAGGGAGGGAGGGAAGGAGGGATGGATGGATGGATGGATGGAGGGAGGGAGGGAGGGAGGGAGAGAGAGAGAGGGAGGGAGGGAGGGAGGGAGGGAGGGAGGGAGGGAGGGAGGGAGGGAGGGAGGGAGGGAGGGAGAATGAGAATGATGGTGAGAATGCGGAGACCCGTAAGACAACAGTCAATCATGTGACTGATTTCGCAAAACAGCAGCAAGGCACAACAGTAAATATATGCCACAATTACTGCTGCATAGCGACAAAAACAAAATGGGAAATAAACTAAAATTAACCGCGAGACGAACCATTATTGTTTGATAACACACATATACTTCCGACGTCTGTACGACCTCAATAACAACGCCTGGTCTATTCGACAACGCTATAGCTGTGAGCGAAATCGATTTATGGCTGTGCGAATGAACGCATCTCCAAGAATGCCAAGCGAGAGGCGGCCCGCGGCAGACCGTTTAAAGTGTGTTTACCATAATTAGATACGCCGAAGTTCTTTTGTTGTCAGGCAGCGGTTCTCTGTGTCATGCAGATTCTGCGTGGTGAATCTCGTCCTCTAGTACCTAGATGTCTACCAGGGGAAGTGGAGATTAGTTATTTGTCTTATATTGTATTTGTATTGTCAATGTGCATCTATTGGTCTTCTAACAAAGTATATGAGACCTTTGCGCAAACGATCGAACAGGACCGATTTGCTATCGTTTTAGATTTTACGTTGCACTGGTTGTGATAAGTTATTTTGAACATCAAACCAAAGACAACTGATAGTGTGAATAATTATGTATGTCACCCAGGAAGTATATTTTTGCCAAATACAATTCGCTATATACAAATACGTTAGGTCAAGTACATGTATAAGTACTTCGAACCACACATACAGCTCAATTCTATGTATCACTACATTATATAAAGTGCAAAGAATTGTATTCATAATGATCAGTAAGAAGACAATGTGTTTTGAGTCTAATTATTAATGAAATTCTTGCTAGATATAATACAAATACTCTTGCTAGATATAATACAAATACTCTCCGTTAAAAAAACGAAGTACACATCCAAGCATAAGTGGTGAACATGTGCTTAAGAGCAGGTGCACGACCCCATCGCTTATTCCGTTGCACCAGGCACCACCGGTGACCCCGTGAGGTGATATGGTAATGACACGCCAATCCTGCCCGTGGCAAACAGTCATAATGGCGAGCTGTCTTTGATACATACACGCACACACACACACGCGCGCGCGCGCGCACACACACACACGCGCGCGCACACACACACCACACACACACACATACACACACACACACACACACACACACACACAAACACACACACACACACTCACATACACACATACACACACACACACACACACACACACACACACACAACACACACACACACACGCACACACACACACACACACAACACACACTCACATACACATACACACACTCACACACACACACACTCACACATATACACGCGCGCGCACACACATACGCACACACACACACACACGCACACGCACACGCACACGCACACGCACACGCACACGCACACCACACACACACACACACACACACACACACACACACACACACACACACACACACACACACACACACACACACACACACACACACACACACAAACAACACACACACACACCACACACACACGCACGCACGCACACACACACGCACACACACACACACACAGCGAGCGAGGCGAATTGAGTAACACTTTCCATGCATCAACGTTCACCAATTAGCAATGTCAAAAGCAAACACGAAACGAGCTCCGTTCTGTAATGGATGCGTAGCGACGCTCGTTCACGAACGAACAGGCGAACCGGACACGTTTTCTTTAACGTGTAATTTGCGCTAAAACGAACGGTAATTAACGCCATCGTGAACTGTGTTTGTTCTCGGTATGGTTTCTTTAACAAAACAAGAATTGCAGACTCGAGATAACGCAATTATTCCATACAGGTGGACAGGGACGTTGCTT
>JAODUO010001321.1:35000-45000 GCA_025642075.2 Ridgeia piscesae | reverse complement strand
TTGTCAAGATAGGTGGCGCTCTGGTCAGCGGTATGACTTCCCAGAACAAATCAAATGATATGATATTCCCACGGTATCATGCGGAGTGGAAATATTCAATTACACAAAAAACGTATCCAACGACAGTATCTAATTTCAATTCCGCTTAAGTGAAATGTAGTTGTCATTTATATATATGTGGCGGTTTTATCGCAACTGTTCTACTCAAGAGACGTGCCATGTTGACTTTGGCTATCAGCTAGTGGAATTGCTAACAGATGAAACGGTCCAAGTGATTCTAAAATATTTTGCATACAAATAACAGACTAAGTCAATAAAATATGTCATATCCATGAAAGTGTGCAGGTACAAGTTAATAATAGATGGCATCATTATAACAGGATGCACAACAATGCAGACAGCGATAGAATATACTTATCTGGCAGTTATGCTATCATTGCGATAAGAACACTGTAGGTGGTCATGTTACAATAACATATTACCTAGAAAATGGTATTTAAAGATATATTTGTTTGGTGAAAGTTAGTGCAATAGATAGTGATATTGGCAATTAAATTACGCATATTGTTTTCCATTTTCATAACGACGGTTGGTGAGTAAGTAAAATCCAGACCACTGTACTTTCATTCGAGACTCCGCATTGCTCCTAGAGACTATCGCTCTCCAAACCCAGATGTCAGAGTCGCGAAAAGCCAAATTGGCTGGAGGTATTATAGAGTAGACGGTCCACGCTTACTGACCACAAAGTGCACTGTAGGAAATATATTTAAACTGGACCTGTCTCCGGACGAACAAGGCCGCCTTGACCAAGAGATAAAGCGTTAGAAAGAACAATTATCATTATATTGAACCAAAAAGCAGAAAAAGGTTAAACGAATTACCTAGATATGATAACTTATCTCCACATGTGCTGTTACCTAATCGGTACCTAATTTCCGAACGTGTTCGCACCAGTAGGGACGACGTTTGCAAGAGAACAGTGACCACATGTGAAATTGCATTCTGAAACACGCTTGTAATTCGATGATGTGTTACGTGGTCAGTGTCTAGTCCGGTACCACGTGTGAGCATTGACCGTTGACTCGGGAAATAGGGAAGCTACCATGCATCCCGGGAATATGGCAGATAGATATTCACAACCCAAGAGAACCCGTTAATTGACAATTATACATATGTGGACGGTCAACAATGATTGACTATTCCGTGTCGTACCTGATCATATACGTATATAGGGCTACTTTTGGGAATGCGATATTGATTGGCCTATGGCGGGCCTAATGTATATCAACTTTTCAGTCTTTCTGACGTTTGCTGTCGATATATGGACAACAATTATAGTCTGATTGTGACGTTTTATATATGTTAAAAAGACCAGGGTGCTTGATAGGCTGTTGATCAAAATCCTGTAACAATAATCTTGCTATTATCTTTTATACAATCAAGTTATTCAGTCTAGTTAATATCTTGAAATCATTTGTTAACAATCCTGTAAACTATCATGGTTAAACTATTGGTAAAGACCTGTTACAATGCTATTGCAAAATATTGCTAAGCTTCTTTTAAACATTTGCAACCGTTTTGCCTATGGTGGTTTCCTAAATTTGACAAATTAACATGAAAAACGTCCTCATGTACGGCACCCTTGGATAGGACAAAAAGTAGGCGTGCACGCGAATGTAGGCTCATCATTACGCATCCATCATGCGCTGTGCTTTAACTTAAAACTGCAAATGAAGTATCTTTGATCAAACCGGTTAGAATGTCATCCGCAGTACCAAGGAGGCTGACCTAAAGCGCGAGGAAAGAAGGAAGATGAAGGAATGGAGAGAGGAGATTAGAATGAAAGAACACATAAATAGGAAATTATTGGGAAGCAGAATGAGCTGGGCAGGGCTTGTACACAGGACGGGTGAAGACAGACGGTCGACAAGAGCATGACAAGCAGATGACGGTGGAGGACGAAGACGGGTGAAAGATCGAAACTCCGATGATTCATTTATTGATTTTATTTAATATAAAATGTAAAACATTATACAAATAAAATATAAATACAAAGTACGTTAAATATAAGTATGACACAAAACCGTGCAAGCACTTATTTCCAGGGAAGAGAGCCTAAAAATAAACAAATTACAAGGGCTGGCATGAACAGCCCTCTTCGCAGGAGAAAGCAGCATCGGACCTCACCAAGGAGGCAGGGGAGGCAACGAATGTGACATAGCCCCCACCCCGCATGGGATCAAGGGGACGACATAGTAAGACAGCTTGCCACCAATGGACGCTTTGGATTTGGATCAATTCCGTGCAGCAAGGACAGGCTTCTTTTACACGTCATTATCTTAATAACGTCGTCAATTCAATCTGTGAGATCAAAAATGCAATTAATTACACTCTGAATTGTTTAGCGGATATCAAAAACGTCATCGAAGCGGTATGTAATAAATACAATTCGTGGTGTTATTAATTTGTAAAGGCTCCGTGTTAAAACGCTTTCAATGAGTTTAATCATAGTCGCTTAAGCGGAAACGTAGACGCCAGTAGTTGCTTTGTACTCAGCCAATAGAGGTTTTTAAATATTTGGCCGTGTTTTATATTATGCACAATAAGTTGCACAAGAACCTCGCATAGTGGCTACAGGAATGTATATGTATTTCCGAGAAACTATTAGTCATTTAATTCGTATACAACATAACAGAACGCAGTAGAAGCTGGATTGATTAAACACTTTCATTATCGATGAGGAGCTAATGTTATAACGCTTTAAGCTCAATAATTTGACATACCGCAGTTCCTGAACGAGTAAAACAATGCTGGGCGTAGAAGTAAATACGATATATTGAAATTTGCATATAATTAATTAAGTAAAGGTATAATTAAAGCCCCCATATACAACAAAGAAAACGTATATGGTGATGATGCTGACACTGTTACCATTTGACACACACACACAAAAACACAAATCCGTAATAACATTCTTTTGGAATTTCAGCCTTTATTTAATGCTGCTCTCCTCTTTTTTCTCATCCAGCACAGTAACGGTCTGGATTTGATCCTAAATCCCAGATTTCTTGTTGTTGTTCCTCATTATATATTGATTTTATATCTCAAAGAAATTCATGTTTTACATTTTACGACATAATAATAATAATGGCAATTTATATAGCGCCGGTATCCGCCACGTGGTGGCGCTCATGGCATTTTTACATCAGTGTGTTTACATATAAAACATCATGCTAAAACAATACTATTAATGTTAATAAAGCGACAGTTTAGATTATATATATGTATGTATATATATATATATATATATATATATATATATATATATATATATATAATATATATATAATATATATATATATATATATATATATATATATATATATATATATATATATATATATATATATATATATATATATATACACACATATATAACTAAACTGTCGCTTTATTAACATTAATAGTATTGTTTTAGCATGATTATATTATATATATATATATATATATATATATATATATATATATATATATATATATATATATATATATATATATATATATATATATTTACCATCATTATAGTATTAATAAAAACGGTGACATCATAATCAGTGCAAAGTAAAGGTTCTAAAAATGTATATACAATAATAAGTAAAACAAAAACCTAGCGGCGTGTATTCGACAGTTTCGTCACTTTATACCCAACGATCGAAAGTGTCAACGGCGCAGCTCAGCAACTGTGACAACCAACTGACTTGAGAAGACGTGGATTATTTCATTACGTTGTTAGAGTAGTTTCCCCCGCCGTGAGCACGAGACGGCGACAGTGATGAATGTGTACGAGTCAGAAGCTTATTAAGCCAATATCTTATCGTGTTCGCGAACGTGTCACTCCGCAATATGGATCACCGGCAGATGATATGAACTGCTTTTTTGTGTTTCAGCCTTGCATGTTAATGATGTCGACTACGAGTCACGGGAAGACAGCGCCTCTGGCGGCGTACATCACCTGGCTGGTACTCTTGTCGGCTGTCGCTTACATCATAGAGGGTAAGGTATTTATGGTGATTTGTCGAATTGCCAGTTATTAACATTTTGAAATCACGGGGGTTCGAGATTTTACGAGAGCCCCAACGATTCCGTCCTGCTTATTTATTGTTAGTCGGAGTATCATCTGCGGATGGCATTTGGAAATCTAAAACTAATTTCTTACAGATGTGCTTCTACTGTTGTAGCAACAAATTGCAGAATTGGGGGAGCACTTCTGAAAATCTAGGGTGCCACGCCACGTTAACGCAGACACAAAGAGACTAAGTTATACATTACACCTGCTCCCCCCTCTCTCTGTGTCTGTCTGTCTCTCTCTCTCTCTCTCTGTCTGTCTCTCTCGTCTGTCTGTCTGTCTGTCTGTCTGTCTGTCTCCCTCCCTCCCTCCCTCCCTCCCTCCCTCCCTCCCTCCCTCCCTCCGTCCCTCCCTCCCTCCCTCCCTCTCTCTCTCTCTCTCTCTGTCTATCTATCTGTCTGTCTGTCTGTCTGTCTGTCCGTCCGTCCGTCCGTCCGTCCGTCCGTCCGTCCGTCCGTCCGTCCGTCCGTCCGTCCGTCCGTCCGTCCGTCCGTCCGTCCGTCCGTCCGTCCGTCCGTCCGTCCGTCCGTCCGTCCGTCCGTCCGTCCGTCCGTCCGTCCGTCCGTCCGTCCGTCCGTCTGTCTGTCTGTCTATCTATCTATCTATCTATCTATCTCTCTCTCTCATGAGCTTATGGGTAGTGCAGCAACTTTGTTGTAGTTTCTCGTTCTACTTTTACGCGTTCCGTGTTCAACTCTCTCCAGCCACCAACACGGGCGGGTACTGCAACTTTCCCGAGTACCTTTGGAGACCGTTGCCAGATGGCACCGAGAGAAAATGGCTCAACAGAGCCATCTACAAGGGCAACTCTGAGACATGGACCAGGAGGAAAGAGGTCGTAGTGCTGCGTAGGAAGATCGTCGTAAGTCTCGTATCACGTGAGCCTTGCGGCGAGACTACCAACTCGACGGGGTCGCCTGACATCTGCTACAGAACACAGGTATGAGACGTCTGTTGTTATTTGGGGTTTCTTCTCTTCTTTCCAGGTATGTCAGGGTTGAGTCTGACATTGATCTTGACACCGGATTTCTGGTAGTTGTTCCTCACTATGGACTGATTTTTATATATATTGGGAAATTTACTTTTCATATTTTTTTACTATATAACGTAGTGAGTTCAACAGTCTCACCAGTTTATAGACAACGTCGACGGCGAAGCTCAGCAATCCTGATAACCATTTCGCTTCTGTAGACCGGGATTATTTCATTATTGTGTTAGAGTAGTATATCTCCGCCGTGAGCACAGGAACGCGACAGTGATGAATGTACGCGAGTCAGAAGCTTATTAAGCCAATATTATTCAACATCTTATCGTGTTCGCGAAAATGCCACCCTGCAATATGGATCACCGGCAGAACCAGGACAACATTTCGCAAACTACGCATGGTGCAGTTATGACATATATGCACGAACGAATGCACAAACAAAAACAGACGCACGTATGCATGTTTACACACGTAGGGACACACTTCTTGCTCACGCACTCAGACACACTTCAATAGGACACGACGGGTAATCACTCCGATATAACACACTTCGCGTTCCTCTGAAGCGTTCTTCTACGCGCACAATATATATATATATATATATATATATATATATATATATATATATATATAATATAATATATAATTATATATACTACTACTACTACTACTATTAATAATAATAATTAGAACATTTTTATAGCGCCATAAATCTGGAAATATCCATTCGGAGGCGCTGTACATGAGTATGTATACATGATAAAATACATAAAATATATTTAAAAAAATAATAGTAATAAATAATAAAATAAATAAATCAGCTAAAGATAATTATTAAAATAAATGGTATATTGATAATAAAATAATGAGTATGACATAATGTAAAATTTATGTAAAACAAGTACAAGATAATAAATAGGTAAAATAAAAATAAAATAAACTGACAGGTGTCTATACTTCATATATAGCCCGGAATAGGTGGGTTTTCAATAGTCTTTTAAAAGTCACGATGCAACCGGTTTTCTTTATCTCGGCAGGGAAAGAGTTCCACAGTCGTTGACCTGCTACTGAAAACATTCTATCACCGTATCGGCTGATGGCGGCACGTAGAAGTCATTGTTTGTGGTTGAGCGTAATACTCTTGTAGCTCTTTGTTCAAGCAGGTCGGTGATGTAAGGTGGCGCCAGTCGATGTTGTGCACGAAACACCAGAAGCAGGATTGAGTACTGCACTCGTTGTTTCACCGGGAGCCAGTGTAGTTTCATGAGAACTGGGGTAATATGTTCACATCTGTGGCAGCGGACCACTAGTCTAGCGGCAGCGTTTTGGACTCTTTGTAGCTTAGATATTAGGCACTGTGTGAGATCATACAGGAAACAGTTCGCGGTGTCAATTCTCGATATAACAAGGCGGACGGCGGCTTTCTGTGTGAGACATGATCGGATCGACGCAGTGTTCCTTAGATGGTAGTATGATATACAGCAGACATGTTTAACGTGGCTGACCATTGACATTTCTGTGTCAAATATAACGCTGATGTTTCTGCCAGTAGGACTTGGCGTTATATCACAGTTGCCAATTTTGATCACGGTGATGTTGTGGTTCGCTCGATTGTTACGTGATGATAGCACAAGTGCGACCGTTTTGTCGTCATTTACCTTTAGCTGATTGTCGCCCATCCATGCACGAACATCGTTTAAGCATTGCTCAATTCGGCGTAATGACAACAATCTGTTAATTTCTGTCATCTCGAATTTGATGTATAGCTGGGTATCATCAGCGTATAGGTGGAAGCCGAGATTGTGCCTCCTAATAATATCACCGATAGGAGCTGTGTACGCAGAGAACAACAGAGGTCCCAGCACCGATCTTTGAGGTACGCCACAAGCGACGCCGGTTTTGCTGGAAGCACCACCTTGTAGATATACACACTGCGACCGATCGGTTAGATATGACCGCATCCATGCTAGTACGGAGCCAGCCATTCCGTGGCGATGTTCTAAACGGTTGAGGAGTATTTCATGGTTAACTGTGTCGAAGGCAGCCGACATGTCGAGTAACACTAGAATTACTCCAAACCGCCGGTCAAGTGCCCCGAGGATGTCATTTTGTACCAGAAGAAGCGCAGTTTCCGTCGAGTGATGAGATTTGTAAGCTGATTGATGTCTTTCAAGGAAATTGCTAGCAGTCATGTGATCAAGCAGGCAGCGTGCGACATATCGTTCGAGTAGCTTTGATATAAAAGGTAGGTTTGATATTGGTCGATAACTGTTCATATTGTCCTGATCGATATTGGCTTTCTTAGGCACAGGAGTGACATTGGCGTGTTTCAGACAGCACGGAACAACACCAGATGCTATGGAAGAATTGATGAGTTTGGTTAGGAATGGTACAGCGTTATCACTCACGTCTTTTAACAGCCATGTAGGTAAGGGGACAAGCACGCAGGATGTTGTAGGTGACTTGATGAGCAAACTGTGAATGTCTGATGTCGTCGCAGTTGGAAACAATTCAAGTCGTGATACAAATGGCGCTGGATGGTGGTCTCTGGTCGAGGACGAGACGAGACGAGTGTGGAATGGGATTGAAATTCCACACGAATCGTCTCAATTTTCGCCGAGAAGAAGGTTGAGAATCTTGATGCGAGTTCGTGGATGTTGTGGTTAACTGGCAGATAGTGGGATTTCTTCGCTGCAGCAGTCCGTTTAATAGACGATACAGTCGCCGATTGTCACACCCGCACTGTTCTATCTCAGAGGTATAGTAGTCAGACTTCGCTTTTATGATCGTCCTCTTTACCTCTGCGCATTGTGTCTTATATATTTCACGATGTACTTGAAGTGATGTGTGACGCCACTTCCGTTCACACTGTCGTCTAATTTGTTTGGCTTTGATAACCTTCTTATTATACCAGGGTACCAGTGGACGATCGGCGATGCGACATATATATATATATATATATATATATATATATATATATATATATATATATTAATCTACATTGGTTCAGTTCACTCACCTGTATAAATGAGTACCTGGCTGTAGACTGTGGTGGATATATATGTGCACGAGCAGCCTTCCCGCATTAATTGTGGCATTTGGCCTGATGCTTCCCAGATAAGTTGAGACAGTGTTTGATTGAACAAGTCTGCCAGGGAAGTAACGTATAAGGTGCTTTGAACAGTCCTGAGGACTGGATACTGCGCTATATAAGAATTAACTTTGTTTTAGGAATTTACCTTTTATATATGCCCCAAAATTAGTTACGTATGGGGGTGGGGTGGTGTGCTCGTTTCCACATAACGCGGGGAATATAAACTGCCACCTGCCACATTACCGCGACCTATCGAATATCTCGTAAGTGAATGCAAATTAATGACAGTAGCAATTCACCATCGTACGATCAGTCACATGTCAAGTGCTAAACGAACAGGTATTCAGATGTATATGTGTGTTGTTGACGTGATGCTGTGCCCAGGTGCTGTTCACGTACCGATGTCTGGCCGAGGAAGCAACAGACAAGTTCCGGGTGGTCATTCAGCGTGACAAGTAGGTAGCTTCAGAACACATGTCACATGTCACAAAGCTACCGCTGTGATATTAAAGCGACATAGTCCGTGCGTGTTTTTTTTAATTGCAAAATCATGTTATACAGTATAAATTATACCAATTATAGCGTAAAGACATTAAAAATATGTTTTCATGTACCATTTAGGGGTTGGAAATAGACGCAGTAAGGGCACTTAACTCTGTGTACACATCGAGCATGAGGCGTTTTCGAAACCGTCGTAGGCGTGGTGAAAAGCCCAGAAGGAAATGCATGATCACGCGATGCAGTTTCACGTGAACACAAGTTGACGCCACTAACGCCACACCCAGCCAGGTGCACGGCTCCCAGTTGGTAAAGGTCAAAGGGTGGTGTCACTCGCGGCGATTTGAGTGACAGCGTCGGGATTCTTATAAACATTCGACGTTTAACATTACGAAGTCAGTTCTGTT
The DNA here is from genome assembly GCA_025642075.2 of Ridgeia piscesae. Classification (NCBI taxonomy): domain Eukaryota; kingdom Metazoa; phylum Annelida; class Polychaeta; order Sabellida; family Siboglinidae; genus Ridgeia; species Ridgeia piscesae. The sequence continues at coordinate 35,890 of JAODUO010001321.1, read as the reverse complement.
TCAGGACGCTACAATAGTTATAACTTATATTGATTAACATGATTTTGCAATAAAAATAAAAAGCCACGAACTGATCATGTCGCCCTAACACCCTCGCCAATGCAACCAACACACGTCACCCACCGCTAGTTAGAGACAACAATTGAGACAACACAGGTTCGAATCCTGGGTTGTCAGGTCACTTTACGTTGTTCCACTTCACTCACCTGTACGAATGAGTACCTGGCTATAGACAGTGGTGGCTAGTTATGGTGTTCGGATGAACTGGTCTGCCAGGGAATAAAGTAAACAACTATTTGAGCAATTCTAACGACTGGATACTGCGCTTTTTACTAATGTAACTTTATTTTACCTTCAATAATTCGGGTGCATCAGTTTTTGGAGCCTGTCACAGAAGACAACTGAAGGTTCACCGACGTATTACGATTATATTTCAGCATTATTACAACAATAAATTATTGATCATATCAGCCGTAGTGCACCATGACCTTTATACTAGACCAGGCGGAATTATGTAAATTGCCAAAACAGTTTCAAGTTTCAGTATTCTGTCCACTTTGACACGTTAGCCGCCGCTCATAAATAATTAATTTCACCTGCTGTCGAGTGTCGTTCCGCCTTTGATATTCCCATTTTTGTGTTACTGTAAATCCAGCTGTTTTCTTTGTTCGCGTGAAAGTTGTAGTAACGCAATAAATATTGCAAATGACAACGTATGAAACACGATCTATATCACATTATCAACATTTATTTACTGATTGTTATGAAAACGAGGCTATCACGTGCGGTTTGCAGAAAAGACGAATTCACGTGCCTGAAACTGAAACGACGCGACACTCACGTAGTCCAGCTGTGGGCAGGTGAGTGAAACGCAACAATATAAGCTACAT
>JAODUO010001321.1:15000-25000 GCA_025642075.2 Ridgeia piscesae | reverse complement strand
TGGTGATCCCTCATCTACCCCCTTTGTGGCATCTTCCAAAAAACATAACATATTTGTTAAGCATGACCTCACTTTTAGAATCCCATGTTGATATGGGTTATTCAAGTTATTTTAAACAAGAAAATCAACCAAGTGATCTTTAATTAGTCTTTCTAATAGTTTGTAAATCACCGATGTTAAACTCACTGGTCTATAGTTCTCTGACTTGCTTCTTGATCCTTTTTTAAGTAATGGTATGATGTTTGCTTCTTTCCATTCTAACGGAACTATTCCCTCCTCTAATGAAAAATTGAACACTGTTGCAAGCGGTATGCTAATTTGTTCTACAATTTCCAGTGGTAATTTGGGAGGAATCCCATCCACTCCAGGTGATTTATTATCCTTTATATCCCTTATTTTCTTAGCTATCATTTTTGGTGTTACAATTAGTTGTCCTAAATAGTCTGACTCTGTCCCTTCGAATTTAGTCTGAAGTACTGGTAATGCACTAATATCTTCCCTGGTAAACACCGAACTAAAGTATTCATTTAGGTTTTCTGCCATTAAGAATCCCTCTGTTATTATGTTTCCATCACTACCTTCTAGAGGACCGACCTTATCCTGAAATTTCTGTTTACATCAAACATATGCATAAAAACTCTTGCTGTCATGTTTTATATTAAATGCAAATTTTTTTCATAGCTTCTCTTTGAATTTCTGATTTCAGCTGTAGCTTGGTTAAGTGATTCTTTATAAATGGCAGTCTTCTTCACTTCCATTATGTCTATATGTCTTCCACATAATTTGCTTGTACTTGATTTTTCTAATGGCTTCTTTCGATTAGTGTTTCTTTTTTACCGTTTTCCTTGTTTTTTCAAGGAGACAAATTTTTCGACAATGCAGTCAATTTCACTCTAAGATATTCCAGCATTCTGTTGCTGTCTTATTCTCCAGTGTGTTATTCCAGTCTATCTTTGCTAAATATTTTCTCATGTCCTTACAATGGCTGTGTTGTTGATTTGAGCGGTCAGTCGTGCTTATCCACTCGCGTTCACAAATGTATGCTTATAAGTTATAACAAGGATGCTCAGAAACAAGACAGTCGTGTGTTATCTATGAGGATAACGGATTGTTATAAAACTAAATGTTAGCCTAATATATCTGTCAATCATCCCGGATTTCTCGGGTGTTTCCCGGAGGTTTGTTAATCTTCCCTACTGTCGGTATAGAAGCAAATCTCTGACAGTCTTGCTTCAGATATCCAAAAACACCATCCACCCCCACCCCCGTCGTCCGAAATCCCTCCCAAGAGGACGGAATTGTTGAGACTCAAAATAAATACCGAGCTGTTCTCTCGGATTTTCAAAACACATTATCTGGCTGAATGGTCATAAGATGATAATGATTTTACTATAAAAACCACAATTGAGCGATGAATATATTGCAATTATCTATACAGTTTCTGCAACGTATGTTAATGATTAACACGATCTTAGCTGTAGGCCCTACCATAGTATAAGGGCATATTTCATAATTTATATAAATGTGATCGTAAATGATCCTATGCAAATCGTTACCACTGACGTGATGCTCGGTACTATCTGCAAACCAGATATAATAAACCAGTTTCCTTTATATGGTGTCATCTGCAGATAATGGAGTTTCCTTTGTATGTTATCTGCAGATAACGGAGCTTGTTACGACGAGAGCGAGATGTGTGCGCAGTTTGCCCGCCAGGGGCGCTGTACGAACAGTGCACTGTACAAGTACGCGAACCACTGCAAAAAATCGTGCGGTTTGTGTGGTAAGTTACGAGACTTACCTTTAATTGATGTATCTAGTATGTCGCAGTTTGTTTAAGTGACAATCACAAGTATTGTATCAAGCTTTGTGTTTGCCAACGATGTCGATAACCGTGAAATGCATCACTACTTGTATAGGACACCTGCTAGAAAACACATTATTGCGTACATTTGACACTAACGATGTCCCCTTCGGTTTGTGTCATACATATAATCATCTTAAACAAAAATGTCAACTTAATATACGACGAAACGTACGAGTTGAGGCAGCCATTTTTCTCCTAGCTTCACGACATTCGCCAAGGTGCCTGGATACATGAATTATTCGGTGTATCAAAGTGTGTTGCACGAAGCTCTCGCCCTGTCTCTCTGCAGGTCGGTTTTCCCACCTCGTGCCCTCGGTGAGAGCCGAGTGTCACTTCCCCTCCGACTACCTCGGCCACTGGCTCCTCTACGACTCCATGCGAAGCGAACACGTGACAATAGGCGAGGGTCAGGTGACCTTCTCGTTGCTAGGCAACTTCATATGCAAAAGTAAACACTGGGAAAAGAACCACTACAAGTTGCTGTCAGTCTACCAAAACGGATGGTACGTGTGCATGTATGTATGCATGCACTATTTGGGATAGTGAGTAAATCACGTTAATATATTGTGCCGTGAGAGTATCTGACCTTGCCTTGCAAATGGTTTATTACACAATACAATTTTAATTAATGGAAAGAAAACTGTATTTCGTGAAATTGAGTGAGTGCGTGTGTGGGCTTGATTGTATGCAAGATGGAGACGGGGAACGATGGGAGGGGTGGAGATGGATGGGATGGGGAAGGAAGGGGAATGAGGAATGAGGAAGATATATATATATATATATATATATATATATATATATATATATATATATATATATATATATATATATATATATATATAGAAGGAGCCTTTGTATCTGCGTCAACTCCGTAATTGTATGAATCGGAATCGCATATCTAGGAATATTATTCCATGACGATGTGGGGGGTAACTATAGACCGGTGATTCTTTTCCGCAGTCGTCCCCGCTACACATGCGCCCACTTCCGGCGAGACAGCAACCGTGTCCTGCTCTTCCGGCTCTGTACGTATCCGGTCACGTGGTTACTGATTCAACGTTCAACAGTCAAGTAACATTCGGAGGGCTCAGGGGCTCGGTGGTTAGAGCGCCGACTAGTTTTGACAAGTTCGTTCAGTCCGCCGTTTACTCAGCTGTATGAATGAGACAAATGTAGACATAGTTGGGTGGTATTTTACAATCTTCGTGTAATCATTGTAGCGTGGCTGAAACGTTCCACTTAATCCACTGGTGTTTGACCCAGCATGGCTGTCATGGAGTAACATCTAACGAACTCTGCATATTCCATGATATGTAGGGGCTTATCGTGACATTGTGATTAGTAGGCCTAATTATTGACACGATTAGGGAGTTAAACCGTGTGATAGTGTAACACAAACAAAAGACAACAGCAATTCATGCAGAACAATGAACCTTGATGGCAAATAAACAAGGTCTTTGGGTTTTTTTTTATCGAAAGTTCATCACATACATTCTGTCTAATATACACTAATCCTTCATTAATGTGACTTCATAATTACTATTTGGTTTTATATCTACCGCAGAAAGAAAACATTCTTACGTCGACATATTCATAAACATTAAACATCATCAACACTTCTTTATATCAATACCATTGATGTGTTGAACCACGCGCTTTCAGACGTTGTTCATTGTTGAGATTACTCAACTATGAATAAGAGCTGGTGGCTCCACTGTGTATTCTAACACCTGTCACTGTCTAGTGCTGCACGTTTGTCCCTCACAGCTAAGAGCTCCCTCGTCGACCGCTCCTTCGAACTCTGCAAGTTTGAAGACGACGCAACGCCACTCGACGGCAGAGTCAGCAGTAAGGCGCTGAAGATTCTTCTGCGTACGTAGCCGCTGTTGTAACGATGCACTGCGAGTCACATTGACCTACTTGTGTACGACATAATTGGCGTTGATCGAAAGGGGGGCGCATTGAAACCTGTTCAGACACTATGGGAACTGTTTTATTGTATAATTATAAAATTGAAACACAATCATTGAATAACATGTTGTTTTCTTCTTTATGCTGCCTTTCAGGAGTGCTGTTGTCTATATTTAGTTTCGTATATATTCATAATCAAAAATAATATAATTACTTATAAAGTGTGCAAAAGGAGAATTTTTTAAAAAACCATACGTACAAGCATAACACATTTTGTATGTCCAAGGTATGTACGACAACACAACATTGTGCATGCAACCCGGGGTGCATAACGATTACCTCATCGACCATACATCTTCTTTGCGGCAGCTCAAGAGAAGACGCAGTTCGACAGCTGTGGTGTAGATGGCGCTGTCAACGTGCACGCCGTACTTGGTGACAGTCACCCGAGGCGGGGCTCTCTGTCCGACTTGTCGCAGGCTTCCGGATGTCAACCGCGGCCAGAGTTATCGCTCTCCGTGGACGCGCGCGATCTTCCGGAGACATTAGGTAGGCATAGCGTGGCTTGCTCGCGACGTCGATGAAACGGAACAAATCCCACTGCGCTCGACGCCGGGAGCGTAACGTCGCTGACTCCACGGGTTGTCACTAATGTGACGACAGCCGAGTAATACCCGGCCCTATTTATCCTGATTGATAGTTGAAGGGGCACAATGAACGAGGCGGTGATTAATTAGAAGTTAAACGGTTTAATCTTCCGTGCGACGTCCAGGCCGTTTGTGAATGTATCGCCGTGGCTGAAGATGGGTTGGTGAAAAAATTGCTTGCTCTTTCGTTGGTGATTCATTAAGGTTAGATCGGGTTCAAGTGTGTGTGTGTGTGTGTGTGTGTGTGTGTGTGTGTGTGTGTGCGTGCGTGCGTGCGTGCGTGCGTGCGTGCGCCTGCGCGTGCGCGTGCGCGTGCGCGTACGCGTACGCGTATGTGCATGTATGTGCGTGTACGCATGTGTGTGGTGTTTGTGTGTTTGCATATCGGTGAGCATGAATGCGCATGGGCAGTTAATCTGAACCCGATACGGGTGACAGTAGATAAATGGCATGAAGCGCTGGGGCGCATTAGATAAAGGATCGAACTCTCAACACAATAGAACTGGGTTTTGAATAATGTGCTGACTTGTCGAAGTGGAAACCTGTTCGGACTGACGAGTGCCTATACAATACACTCACATAGTTGCCCAGCGTTGCTCGAGGAGTAAAAGACACTCGCCTGAGCAAAACCTGTTTACAAATTGTGACCACAAATATCTACACCGCCTTGACGAATGTCTAAATAAAGGAGCCACTCCATTAGGCCTGAAAGTTCACAAAATGTAAGCCCCATATATGAAAAAGTGACGGAGTTAAGTGCCATTAAAAAAATGTGATTCCCAATATCCCGGGATGATTTTCGAAAATCCTAAATCTAGAAGCATATCAGTGGACCCACCAAGTCACGTGCACAATTCCAGCTCCACACATGTAAAACTAAAGTAGATATGGGTCTAAAGGAATAATGACGTGCCGACAGGTTAACGGACAGAAAATGGACAGACGGACACACAGAGAACCGTGTATATTAACAATAACCAGTGACGACAGTCGGGCAATGGGTGGACAACAGACAATGATTTCACACAATTCTTGATAATACTAAAATATTAAATATCCCAAAGCAGCGTCAGTACAATTTCATATAGAACTATGCAACTTGGCTATGTAAAGTAAGGACAAGTTCTTATTTAGCGCAATATCCATCATCAGGATTTCTCAAAGCGCTATACACTTTACTCCCTGTTAGTCCAGTTCAACCAGACACCATCTAAATTTCTCTCGGAAGCATCCAGCCACGCTGCAATTAATGCGCGAAGACTATTCATATACACATGTTCACCATTGTCTGTATCCAGGAACTCATTCAGTTGAGTAAACTGGAGCAATATACAGTGTAGAGTGTCATATTGCCCAGGTTTTGACGGCAGCACTGGATTCGATGACGGGTTCTCTTAGCATTCTTAGCCACTTTTATTAAACAACCAAACCTGAAATAGTTAAAGAAAACGTATCTCACATAGTACACAGGGATTTGCCAAGTATGTTAAACTGTATTTTTTTTACAAAGTTATCAAGTAGCATGTACTATACAAGACTGTTATGTATGTATGCAACATTAAGAATCAAAAATCACCTACCAACTTTATGCTGTAAGTATACTTACTTATATCTCTACTTACTTATATCTATATTTACTTAAAATGGTACCTTAAGGTACAATAGCCACGTCAGCTGCGCACATGGATCTTGACTTGAAGGTGTTTTTTTCTCTCTCTCTGGAAGAATTTGTTTTAGAAAATGGAATGATTTTGTACATGAAATTTCTTCAAAGGTGGCTCCTCGATAGCGACTAGCAGGGTCTTAGAAGAGTCTCCTGACCATATGTTGTATTACTAATTATTATATACTATTACCATGTTTGTTGCGATTGTTATATTTGTATTGATTCTGAGTTGTTGGATGTGGTGTATGCATTTGGTTGAAATACTGGTCGAATAAAAAACATCATTCTTCAGTTCGTTCGTTCGTTCGTCGTCCGTCCGTCCGTCCGTCCGTTCGTCCGTCTCGTCCGTCCGTCCGTCCGTCCGTCCGTCCGTCCGTCCGTCCGTCCGTCCGTCCGTCCGTCCGTCCGTCCGTCCGTCCGTCCGTCCGTCCGTCCGTCCGTCCGTCCGTCCGTCCGTCCGTCCGTCCGTCGTCGTCCGTTCGTCCGTCCGTCCGTCCGTCCGTCCGTCCGTCCGTCCGTCCGTCCGTCCGTCCGTCCGTCCGTCCGTCCGTCCGTCCGTCCGTCCGTCCGTCCGTCCGTCCGTCCGTCCGTCCGTCCGTCCGTCCGTCCGTCCGTCCGTCCGTCCGTCCGTCCGTCGTCGTCCGTCCGTCGTCCTCCGTCCGTCGTCCGTCCGTCCGTCCGTCCGTCCGTCCGTCCGTCCGTCCGTCCGTCCGTCCGTCCGTCCGTCCGTCCGTCCGTGTCCGTCCGTCCGTCCGTCCGTCCGTCCGTCCGTCCGTCCGTCCGTCCGTCCGTCCGTCCGTCCGTCCGTCCGTCCGTCCGTCCGTCCGTCCGTCCGTCCGTCCGTCCGTCCGTTCGTTCGTTCGTTCGTTCATTCATTAGTGGAGAGTCCCGAGGTTTACCACTGTGTGTGCTTGCAGCGTGGCGCTGTGCTGCCTACGTCGAGCTGCAGCCAGGACGGAACGTGCTCATCACGGCGACAGAGACGTACGGCAAGTCGACGAACCAGTGCTGGGTGAGTCCGAGTACTCGGTTGAACATACGTTGTAGCAGGGCCAGACGGAGGTGGTTCGCTGCTATTGGGTGTTAACTTGGTCTCGCGACTGGGACAAGGTGTGAACGGTGACAGATCAACTAGGCAGTTTCGTGCTTCATTGATTATTGTAGTTCTTTCTGTGGTATGATTTATGTGCTAATTAGGCGAGTGTCCAATTGCCATCTGGGACGATCCACACAAAACAGCGACGCCATCTAGCGATCAATGTCACACTAAAACGGCCTATTGTTATACACTGTAAGGCGTATTGAGAAAACTGCATGTCATCATTGTTCATCGTTACTTATAAATGCACTTGCACTACCAGTTGTCCTAATATTTTATGGTGTTTTGGCAGCTGGTGTTCACCGATGACGAAGGCCGTTGGAAGAAGGCCTCCCTACTCAACCGGCCACAATGCGGGACGACGAAGGACTTCGACAGCGCCTCAGAGGCGGACACCGGCGTGATCGGACTGACCGTGGGTGAGTGACACTTGGTGCCGATGGCAGAGGTCTATTTCACTCTTCAGTAGGTTACTGCTTATGCTGCTGTACGCCGCACACACGCGCACGGTCATACACATCGCGTACTACATGTTCACCACCTGTTACATGCATGCAAGTTGGCACACATACACAAATCACGTATTGCATGCACGCCAACAACCATACGCACGCATGCATACTTTCATTCATCATTTCATTCATTGTATGCACACACACGCACACACGCACACACGCACGCACGAACACACACACATCATACACATACATACATACATGCATGCATGCATGCATGCATGCAGTGCACAGCAAATGGACAATCAACGTCCACTGCATAGGCAGGCAGCACGGCAAAACCACGAGCAGCGCACACCACGCACGCACGCACGCACGCACACACACACACACACACATACACACATACACACACGACACCAGCCCACACACCTGCACGACGACGCACGCACGCACAACACACACACGCACACACACCACTACACTCACCACACACACACACGCACACACACACGCACCACCGGCGCGACACACCATCACACACACACACACACCACCACACGCGCACACGCACAGCACACACTCACACACTACACCACACACACACTCACACACACACACACATCACACCACACACCACACACACACACACACACACACACACACACACACACACAACACACACACACACACACACACACACACCACACACACACACACACACACACCACACACACACCACACCACGCACACACGCACACGCACCACACGCACGCACGCACACACACACACACACACACACACACACACACACACACACACACACACACACCGTACATTTACCGTTCCAGTCAACTACATGACGTCATGCGACCATCCAAAGCCGGCCGCCGTCACACCAACGCCGACACCTGTCGCCAGACCGCGAACACCGGCCACAACACCCCGCCAGGTGACGTCAACACCCAGCGCGACCACGTGGTCGGACATCCTCATCATGACGATAGACAACCACGAAAAATACCAACGCAGAAGCGGCGGCAGTCGACCTAAAGCGCCTAAACTAACAATAACAGGTGGCGCCACCGTGTGCCTCCCAACTACACTCGTTCAACTGGCAATGCTGTGTTTGATTGTTTTACTCACCAGCAGATAACAGTGGCCGGGTGCATTTGTTGGTGTCGGGTGCCCGGCGTTCAAGTGTAGTTTCACAGCTACGTGATGACCTTTGAAGTGAAACAGTGACTTTTGTAATATTGCCGATAAGCACTTGAGAAATCGTTAGATCAGTACACATTGTTTCAGAGTATGAATGCCACATTTGTACCGCTGCGACACATAGATACTAGATAGTAGTGCGTAGTGGTACGGTACTTTCAGCATACAGTACCGGCAAAAAATCATGGGAACAGCAAGAAAAACTGAATTTTTCATGTTTCATATTGAAATATTGACAACATTATTAATACACTGTTTGTTGTTAACAGTATAGTCAGGAATGGTGGTTGTATCATCACATTAAGACATAATTTACCTAAATGCAAACGGAAATCTACAAAGTTGCTCAGAACATGTAAATGTCAGTGTCAGGTTTCTTGTTGTTCCCGTGACATTTTGCCTGTACTGTACATTGGCGTCGGCAAGTGGTGACTATTTCGGTGGTAGGGGCTGAAACTCCAGTTGTACCTATTTTGAAACTAGCTACCAACCACCCTGGGGTTCTCATAAAAACGTCAGTTATACCCTATGAGCAAGTGGCGATATAAGTAGCCTTTGTGTGATCTTATTTGAACAGAATGGATGACATTGTTAGTGTTACGAAACATTAAGACGTTGATTCTGTCTCAAGCCCCTTTTTAAAATATCGGCGAGCACAGCCCCTCAAGTTCCCGGTTGCGATGCCTGTGACAGTATATTCAGGAAACTGCGTTGTTAAAACGTTCATTTCCTCGTTCCGCCGCATGGTGCGCTGTATGTGGCATACATTTGTACACGCGAATCATTCGCTCGACGTTGCCACCGTGTCGCGATAATCGTATATAAGATATCTCAGTTTTTGTGAATAAATCAGGTGTGTTTATAATGATTAAATCAGGTGTAGGGCCTGCGTGTTGTGGCTGTTCTTTGAGCAGCAAATGGCTGTCAAGTCCGTGGGTAAACACGGATCATATGAGCGACACTCTAGTTTAAGAGAATTTTGCATTGTTATGTCATTATTGCACTATCCTTACTTCTACTAGAGCACGCATAGGGCTACAATGTTTCTTTGTCACGCGCTATAGTCAGTAGATGTGTCTCAAAACAGCAAATGTTCATCTTCTATTACAGGCAGTAACACACTGGTTAATAATAATT
>JAODUO010001321.1:0-12500 GCA_025642075.2 Ridgeia piscesae | reverse complement strand
AATTAATTGATAATGGTATCTATGGCCACCACAATAAACTGTGCAGTACTGTCAGTCGGTTGATGTGGCACAACGATTCAATGTTTCAAAACCCAGACAGTACTAAGCTTTATCACGCTATCTTGCAGTCTTTTACAGCCACGCGTCGTGCAAAAAACAATAAGTGCAGCCATTGTCTCAGTTACGTTACGTTACTGTGAAGGTAAATCATTTTCCATAATAATTTAATTTGTTCCGCCCTGCAGGTCGTTGTCCTCTTCTGTCCTGTATAGCAATGGTGAGTCTGGCTTTGATCTTGATCCTCGGTGACAGTTGTTAACCCTCTTCTGTCCTGTATAGCAATGGTGAGTCTCGCTTTGATCTTGATCCTCGGTGACAGTGGTTAATCCTCTTCTGTCCCGTATAGCAATGGTGAGTCTGGCTTTGATCTTGATCCTCGGTGACAGTGGTTAATCCTCTTCTGTCCTGTATAGCAATGGTGAGTCTGGCTTTGATCTTGATCCTCGGTGACAGTGGTTGCTCCTCTTCTGTCCAGTATAGCAATGGTGAATCTCGCTTTGATCTTGATCCTCGACGACAGTGGTTGATCCTCTTCTGTCCTGTATAACAATGGTGAGTCTGGCTTTGATCTTGATCCTCGGTGACAGTGGTTGCTCCTCTTCTGTCCTGTATAGCAATGGTGAATCTCGCTTTGATCTTGATCCTCGGTGACAGTGGTTAATCCTCTTCTCTCCCGTATAGCAATGGTGAGTCTCGCTTTGATCTTGATCCTCGGTGACAGTGGTTGCTTCTCTTCTGTCCTGTATAGCAATGGTGAATCTCGCTTTGATCTTGATCCTCGGTGACAGTGGTTAATCCTCTTCTGTCCTGTATAGCAATGGTGAGTCTCGCTTTGATCTTGATCCTCGGTGACAGTGGTTAATCCTCTTCTGTCCTGTATAGCAATGGTGAGTCTGGCTTTGATCTTGATCCTCGGTGACAGTGGTTAATCCTCTTCTGTCCTGTATAGCAATGGTGAGTCTGGCTTTGATCTTGATCCTCGGTGACAGTGGTTGATCCTCTTCTGTCCTGTATAGCAATGGTGAGTCTGGCTTTGATCTTGATCCTCGGTGACAGTGGTTGATCCTCTTCTGTCCTGTATAGCAATGGTGAGTCTGGCTTTGATCTTGATCCTCGGTGACAGTGGTTGATCCTCTTCTGTCCTGTATAGCAATGGTGAGTCTGGCTTTGATCTTGATCCTCGGTGACAGTGGTTGCTCCTCTTCTGTCCTGTATAGCAATGGTGAGTCTGGCTTTGATCTTGATCCTCGGTGACAGTGGTTGCTCCTCTTCTGTCCTGTATAGCAATGGTGAGTCTGGCTTTGATCTTGATCCTCGGTGACAGTGGTTGCTCCTCTTCTGTCCTGTATAGCAATGGTGAATCTCGCTTTGATCTTGATCCTCGGTGACAGTGGTTGCTCCTCTTCTGTCCTGTATAGCAATGGTGAATCTCGCTTTGATCTTGATCCTCGGTGACAGTGGTTGCTCCTCTTCTGTCCTGTATAGCAATGGTGAGTCTCGCTTTGATCTTGATCCTCGGTGACAGTGGTTGCTCCTCTTCTGTCCTGTATAGCAATGGTGAATCTCGCTTTGATCTTGATCCTCGGTGACAGTGGTTGCTCCTCTTCTGTCCTGTATAGCAATGGTGAATCTCGCTTTGATCTTGATCCTCGGTGACAGTGGTTGCTCCTCTTCTGTCCCGTATAGCAATGGTGAGTCTCGCTTTGATCTTGATCCTCGGTGACAGTGGTTGCTCCTCTTCTGTCCCGTATAGCAATGGTGAGTCTGGCTTTGATCTTGATCCTCGGTGACAGTGGTTGCTCCTCTTCTGTCCTGTATAGCAATGGTGAATCTCGCTTTGATCTTGATCCTCGGTGACAGTGGTTGCTCCTCTTCTGTCCTGTATAGCAATGGTGAATCTCGCTTTGATCTTGATCCTCGGTGACAGTGGTTGCTCCTCTTCTGTCCTGTATAGCAATGGTGAATCTCGCTTTGATCTTGATCCTCGGTGACAGTGGTTGCTCCTCTTCTGTCCTGTATAGCAATGGTGAGTCTCGCTTTGATCTTGATCCTCGGTGACAGTGGTTACTCCTCTTCTGCCCCTGTATAGCAATGGTGAGTCTGGCTTTGATCTTGATCCTCGGTGACAGTGGTTGCTCCTCTTCTGTCCTGTATAGCAATGGTGAGTCTGGCTTTGATCTTGATCCTCGGTGACAGTGGTTGCTCCTCTTCTGCCCCTGTATAGCAATGGTGAGTCTCGCTTTGATCTTGATCCTCGGTGACAGTGGTTGCTCCTCTTCTGTCCCGTATAGCAATGGTGAGTCTCGCTTTGATCTTGATCCTCGGTGACAGTGGTTGCTCCTCTTCTGTCCCGTATAGCAATGGTGAGTCTCGCTTTGATCTTGATCCTCGGTGACAGTGGTTGATCCTCTTCTGTCCCGTATAGCAATGGTGAGTCTGGCTTTGATCTTGATCCTCGGTGACAGTGGTTGATCCTCTTCTGTCCCGTATAGCAATGGTGAGTCTGGCTTTGATCTTGATCCTCGGTGACAGTGGTTGCTCCTCTTCTGTCCTGTATAGCAATGGTGAATCTCGCTTTGATCTTGATCCTCGGTGACAGTGGTTGATCCTCTTCTGTCCTGTATAGCAATGGTGAGTCTCGCTTTGATCTTGATCCTCGGTGACAGTGGTTGATCCTCTTCTGTCCTGTATAGCAATGGTGAGTCTGGCTTTGATCTTGATCCTCGGTGACAGTGGTTGATCCTCTTCTGTCCTGTATAGCAATGGTGAGTCTCGCTTTGATCTTGATCCTCGGTGACAGTGGTTGCTCCTCTTCTGTCCTGTATAGCAATGGTGAGTCTGGCTTTGATCTTGATCCTCGGTGACAGTGGTTGCTCCTCTTCTGTCCTGTATAGCAATGGTGAATCTCGCTTTGATCTTGATCCTCGGTGACAGTGGTTGATCCTCTTCTGTCCCGTATAGCAATGGTGAGTCTCGCTTTGATCTTGATCCTCGGTGACAGTGGTTGATCCTCTTCTGTCCCGTATAGCAATGGTGAGTCTGGCTTTGATCTTGATCCTCGGTGACAGTGGTTAATCCTCTTCTGTCCCGTATAGCAATGGTGAGTCTGGCTTTGATCTTGATCCTCGGTGACAGTGGTTAATCCTCTTCTGTCCCGTATAGCAATGGTGAGTCTGGCTTTGATCTTGATCCTCGGTGACAGTGGTTGCTCCTCTTCTGTCCCGTATAGCAATGGTGAGTCTGGCTTTGATCTTGATCCTCGGTGACAGTGGTTGATCCTCTTCTGTCCCGTATAGCAATGGTGAGTCTCGCTTTGATCTTGATCCTCGGTGACAGTGGTTGATCCTCTTCTGTCCCGTATAGCAATGGTGAGTCTGGCTTTGATCTTGATCCTCGGTGACAGTGGTTGCTCCTCGTGTTTCTTGCACTTTGTGTCCACCAAACGTCTCCACACTTTCTGTCTCTCGCTAACTTCTCCATTCATCTGTCATCTCCGACAAATCTCTCCTTACGCTGTCTTCCCAGAGCAGCATGGTGGACCAGAGGTCAAAGGTTGATAGACGTGCATGAATACAGAACTGTGTGTGAGGTTTCTATCATGTTTGAGAAGATGTGGTGTTACACTGTTGGCGTGTAAGAAAAATAATAATAGCATACATAAGTATGCTATTATTATTTTCTTACACGCCAACAGTTAATCACATCTTTCAAACATGATATATATGTGTGTGTGTGTGTGTGTGTGTGTGTGTGTGTGTGTGTGTGTGTGTGTGTGTGTGTGCGTGAGTGCGTGCGTGCGTGAGTGCGTGCGTGCGTGTGCGTGCGTGTGTGCATGCGTGTGTATTATATATATATATATATATATATATATATATATACATTATATATATATATATATATATATATATATACATGTATATATGTGTATATATATATATATATATATATATATATATATATATATATATATATATGTATGCGCACGCGCACACGCACACGCACACGCACACACACACTCACACACAATGAATGTGTAAATGTATTTCAAGAGCATTAAACTGTTGTCATGCTCTGTGTGCATGCCCTGGAAGATGATCGACAAAATTAGATTTTACACGATAAATATCAATACAGATCATGTACGCTTACGAATAATCTCCATTGAACTGAAACCTTTTGTTCTGTAACCTTTGTTCTTCGGTATCTACTTGTCCAGCGAGATAAAAACGCCGAGCCGCGTTGGTCGACCATCCATTGTGATATCTCCAACCATCATCGGCCGAATTATCGGGACAGAAAATCGTTGGCGGCGATGAGGCGGTACGTCCTGTTGTCTGAAGCAGAATGCGGGGCGAGCCTTTGTTGCGAAATGCATTATTACGGCTCATTAATTAACCGCCACACAATGGTGAGTTATTTCATATTTGGCAGATTTACGATGTTGTATTTCAGCGGCGGTCGTGATTGCTGGCGATTGGCGCGAGACGGTATCAACAAGGACGTTGTTGTTTGGAACGACCGGCGCCACCGTCACAAAGCCGTCTCCGCGCTACAGAACGTTAATCACCTTCTTTTCATGTGCCGATTAAGGCGCTCTGATGAACTGCCGACATCATTGCGTCAACGGTCGATCAGTGGTTGCCCGCTGAAGTCAGTAATTTTAAATTTATGGATTACATGTGGTGTGTAATATAATGAATTTATTTCAACCATAATTATATTTCTAAATTATGTATAGTATAACTATTATTAGTAATATATATATATATATATATATATATATATATATATATATATATATATATATATATATATATATATATATATAATGATTGTAGAAGCTTTATTTAATTATCTATTTATTTATTATAATAACTTAACATTTTGTGTTTACCGTATAAGCTTAATTTATTACGTACATTTGATATTATTCATGTGTTACACCAATGTTGTATGTTTGCGCGCCCCTGAGCGGAAGTTTATTCTGGATATACGACGCTTGATCAAACAAATTATTATTATGCTTGGTTATGTTATCGGGTAGCATATTAAGTAGTTGCTTTACTTTAGCAAACTTAACAGACGTCTTATTTCATAGTTCGCATTTCACGTTTATTAATCATTATATAAATATTACTATTTAGAAAACATTGTTAACGCCTTTGCACAGAGTTGCTCTTTGATGAATGCCAGTGTCTAAATAAAGTTATTAGTATGTTCTATTGTGTGCCGGTTTCATACAGACACAATGCTGCGGTGTGTGATTTATTTTTCTATATTCAGCACAACGGGAAGGGGACGGTAGAGCAGGGGACGGTAGAGCAGGGGACGGTAGAGCAGGGGACGGTAGAGCAGGGGACGGTAGAGCAGTATACGTGTCGTCGGGTGTTCGTTTGGCGGATTCAAACTTCTAGATTAGCTACGTGTGTTTTAAATGAAGTACGCTGTTTCCCGTATACCGTACCTCACATGTAAGAGCTAAATTGAGCTAAGGCCAGCATCCTTCCCCGCCGGACTGTCACGGGACACCGGCGTGACTATGAGTTATTATTTCTTACCTCAACTGATTCTCATCAATCTATGGAATATCTACGGTGAAATTGATGCTAATGTTACAGTCTAGAAAAGACGATTGTCGAAATCGAATTCTTAGGTTTAGGAAAGGTTTCGTTCCGACGAGTCCTCTCTGAGGTTGGTTTCCAAGGAATTAGTAGAAGTTACCTTATTCTTATTATTCGCTTCGATTAAAGAAACCACCATTATTTCGTGACGTCATCACGTATATATAAATTACGTCGACGTCTCTTTACGTCGTAGATCGTATCCTTGGTTTCTGCCGTCACGAAGCAGCGATATTGAGACGCGTGTTTTTTAACGTATTCCATACTGTTTCCACTTGGAAATCTAATAAGAATGCGGAAAAATCACGATATTGCCCTCAACTGCAGTTATTAAGAGCAATAGATACACCACACGTCGCGTGTAAAAAACATTAAAAAGCGCCGTCACATGTCAAACCCAATGATCGTTGTATGGCATTTTCCTGCTGCGAAGCGAATGCGAGAATATGGGGAGGGTGCGACAGTGTTGTGGTTAGCACATTCGCCTGGCACGCCGGCAGCCCGGTTCAATACCTGAACAGGTCAGCACGGTAAATGTTGCGTAAAAGTCTGGTAACCGTGTATCCTTCGTGACTCGGAGATCACATTATGTCGGTCCCTTGTCAATTTGGGACGAAAAAGAACCACCGATGGTGACAAGCACCCTGGCACCGCCCACCCTGGGCGCCAGTATGGATAGATCAGTTAGGCGATAATATTGTATAAATGGGTGACTAGTTTAGTGATATCTCATAATTTCATGACCACAGTTATATAGATACAAACTAGTCAGTTAATAGAACGTTCCCGAATGCTGGAAACAACAAATAGAACGTTCCCGAGTGCTGGAAACAACAAATAGAACGTTCCCGAGTGCTGGAAACAACAAATAGAACGTTCCCGAGTGCTGGAAACAACAAATAGAACGTTCCCGAGTGCTGGAAACAACAAATAGAACGTTCCCGAGTGCTGGAAACAACACATAGAACGTTCCCGAATGCTGGAAACAACAAATAGAACGTTCCCGAATGCTGGAAACAACAAATAGAACGTTCCCGAGTGCTGGAAACAACAAATAGAACGTTCCCGAATGCTGGAAACAACAAATAGAACGTTCCCGAGTGCTGGAAACAACAAATAGAACGTTCCCGAGTGCTGGAAACAACAAATAGAACGTTCCCGAGTGCTGGAAACAACAAATAGAACGTTCCCGAGTGCTGGAAACAACAAATAGAACGTTCCCGAGTGCTGGAAACAACAAATAGAACGTTCCCGAGTGCTGGAAACAACAAATAGAACGTTCCCGAGTGCTGGAAACAACAAATAGAACGTTCCCGAATGCTGGAAACAACAAAATAGAACGTTCCCGAGTGCTGGAAACAACAAATAGAACGTTCCCGAATGCTGGAAACAACAAATAGAACGTTCCCGAGTGCTGGAAACAACAAATAGAACGTTCCCGAATGCTGGAAACAACAAATAGAACGTCCCCGAGTGCTGGAAACAACAAATAGAACGTTCCCGAATGCTGGAAACAACAAATAGAACGTCCCCGAGTGCTGGAAACAACAAATAGAACGTTCCCGAGTGCTGGAAACAACAAATAGAACGTTCCCGAGTGCTGGAAACAACAAATAGAACGTTCCCGAGTGCTGGAAACAACAAATAGAACGTTCCCGAGTGCTGGAAACAACAAATAGAACGTTCCCGAGTGCTGGAAACAACAAATAGAACGTTCCCGAGTGCTGGAAACAACAAATAGAACGTTCCCGAGTGCTGGAAACAACAAATAGAACGTTCCCGAGTGCTGGAAACAACAAATAGAACGTTCCCGAGTGCTGGAAACAACAAATAGAACGTTCCCGAATGCTGGAAACAACAACAAATAGAACGTTCCCGAGTGCTGGAAACAACAAATAGAACGTTCCCGAGTGCTGGAAACAACAAATAGAACGTTCCCGAGTGCTGGAAACAACAAATAGAACGTTCCCGAATGCTGGAAACAACAAATAGAACGTTCCCGAGTGCTGGAAACAACAAATAGAACGTTCCCGAGTGCTGGAAACAACAAATAGAACGTTCCCGAGTGCTGGAAACAACAAATAGAACGTTCCCGAGTGCTGGAAACAACAAATAGAACATTCCCGAGTGCTGGAAACAACAAATAGAACGTTCCCGAATGCTGGAAACAACAACAAATAGAACGTTCCCGAGTGCTGGAAACAACAAATAGAACGTTCCCGAATGCTGGAAACAACAAATAGAACGTTCCCGAGTGATGGAAACAACAAATAGAACGTTCCCGAATGCTGGAAACAACAAATAGAACGTCCCCGAGTGCTGGAAACAACAAATAGAACGTTCCCGAATGCTGGAAACAACAAATAGAACGTCCCCGAGTGCTGGAAACAACAAATAGAACGTTCCCGAGTGCTGGAAACAACAAATAGAACGTTCCCGAGTGCTGGAAACAACAAATAGAACGTTCCCGAGTGCTGGAAACAACAAATAGAACGTTCCCGAGTGCTGGAAACAACAAATAGAACGTTCCCGAGTGCTGGAAACAACAAATAGAACGTTCCCGAGTGCTGGAAACAACAAATAGAACGTTCCCGAGTGCTGGAAACAACAAATAGAACGTTCCCGAGTGCTGGAAACAACAAATAGAACGTTCCCGAGTGCTGGAAACAACAAATAGAACGTTCCCGAATGCTGGAAACAACAACAAATAGAACGTTCCCGAGTGCTGGAAACAACAAATAGAACGTTCCCGAATGCTGGAAACAACAAATAGAACGTTCCCGAGTGATGGAAACAACAAATAGAACGTTCCCGAATGCTGGAAACAACAAATAGAACGTCCCCGAGTGCTGGAAACAACAAATAGAACGTTCCCGAATGCTGGAAACAACAAATAGAACGTTCCCGAGTGCTGGAAACAACACATAGAACGTTCCCGAATGCTGGAAACAACAAATAGAACGTTCCCGAATGCTGGAAACAACAAATAGAACGTTCCCGAGTGCTGGAAACAACAAATAGAACGTTCCCGAATGCTGGAAACAACAAATAGAACGTTCCCGAGTGCTGGAAACAACAAATAGAACGTTCCCGAGTGCTGGAAACAACAAATAGAACGTTCCCGAGTGCTGGAAACAACAAATAGAACGTTCCCGAGTGCTGGAAACAACAAATAGAACGTTCCCGAGTGCTGGAAACAACAAATAGAACGTTCCCGAGTGCTGGAAACAACAAATAGAACGTTCCCGAGTGCTGGAAACAACAAATAGAACGTTCCCGAGTGCTGGAAACAACAAATAGAACGTTCCCGAATGCTGGAAACAACAACAAATAGAACGTTCCCGAGTGCTGGAAACAACAAATAGAACGTTCCCGAATGCTGGAAACAACAAATAGAACGTTCCCGAGTGATGGAAACAACAAATAGAACGTTCCCGAATGCTGGAAACAACAAATAGAACGTCCCCGAGTGCTGGAAACAACAAATAGAACGTTCCCGAATGCTGGAAACAACAAATAGAACGTCCCCGAGTGCTGGAAACAACAAATAGAACGTTCCCGAGTGCTGGAAACAACAAATAGAACGTTCCCGAGTGCTGGAAACAACAAATAGAACGTTCCCGAGTGCTGGAAACAACAAATAGAACGTTCCCGAGTGCTGGAAACAACAAATAGAACGTTCCCGAGTGCTGGAAACAACAAATAGAACGTTCCCGAGTGCTGGAAACAACAAATAGAACATTCCCGAGTGCTGGAAACAACAAATAGAACGTTCCCGAATGTGGAAACAACAAATAGAACGTTCCCGAGTGCTGGAAACAACAAATAGAACGTTCCCGAATGCTGGAAACAACAAATGGAACGAGAACCAATAGCGAACAAACGCCACATACACTGACCGTCGTCATCTCGCATAATCCAACTCGATAGTTGTGTCTACATCAGATCATTCCTGGGAGTGACCGCATTTACCGTAGGCCCTCATGGGTCAGTGCATGTCAACCAGACAAATAGCCCCCCGCCTCGGCGTCTCACACCTTCATTTATCACATACACGACCTAAATTACAAGTCCTTTTAAAACGAGCTATATGGTGGTATTTTTCAACTTAGCGGATACAACATTTTGTGATGCTTTATTTCGCATACTCGATAAATTGCAGTAGTGGATTTATTTTATATATAATAATTTCTGCTGTTAGAAATTCCATAAACTGGAAAATCGAAACTCCTAGAACAAAGACAGTCTTCCAAACGTGCTGAATCACGTCATATTTTCATTAGCGCAATGACATATTTACTGCCGAACATAACGACAGTTACATATATAAGTATTTTATAACATTTCCATAATATCCATGCAAAACATATGACTACTGTGACATTTCATCTCCTTATATACCAAACAATAAACTAGCGAAGACGTAAAATACAATGACCAAGTTTTACGACATAAAAAAGAAAAGAGACCGCTTTATGGCATATTTGGGCATGCCAATAAATCAGCGAATGAACTATGGCGGTGAATTACCTTTACGTGTTCGCTATCCCTGGACGCAATATGTTCTACCCCGGCACGGTCAGGCAAATCCCGACTTGCTCATACGTCAACCCTGTCGCGGCCTAGACTCATTACTTCTCCGCGGTCGGTTCCTGTGTAACGCACACGGCAAGTACTTCCGGTTGTTGGACGGTCGATTCACTGGCAGCAATACGAACAGGCCGCTTTCACCGATAAGCAACCATTAGTTGGACATTGCACGAAGCTCACCTTTTGTTTGCCATTTTTACCGTTTATATAATGCGTTTCCGAAGGCGCCATACTTAAATAGGTCGCTGCAAAACAACGATACCACATATAGTCGGCTGTGTTATTGTGTAGCGTTTCCAAGTGGCTGTTAATAGCGTCGTTTAATTAATTGCGTTTTCGGTTTATGATGAAAGGTCACGGTTTGTGAAGAGTGTGTCGTAATTTCTCCCTTGATTTGTATCAGAAGAAAATGAATGTTTATACCTTGGAATATGGCGGTCGAAGCGTGTCGATTGTGTGTCGTACTGGGATGACCTATCGTTTGCCTGCCGCAAGGCGGTATATCGCCTCCAGTACCCTTTGAGACATCGTCTCGTCTCCTTTGAGACATCGTCTCGTCTCGATTCATCCAATAATTTAACGCCTTTCAGATTCGGCCGTTTTTGGATTGGGCCATATTACATAACACTTATTTATGGTTGAGAGTGATCTGTCGTCGGGTATTTATGGGTATTGCACGGCTGCCATCTCTCTCTCTCTCTCTCTCTCTCTCTCTCTCTCTCTCTCTCTCTCTCTATCACTCTCCTCTCTCTCTCTCTCATCCCTCTCTCTCATCCCTCTCTCTCCTCTCTCTCTCTCTCTATCTATCTATCTCTATCTATCTCTCCCCCCCTCTCTCTCTCTCTCTTTCTGTTTCTCTCTGTCTCTCTGTCTCTGTCTCTGTCTCTGTCTCTGTCTCTGTCTCTGTCTCTGTCTCTGTCTCTGTCTCTCTCTCTCTCTCTCTCTCTCTCTATATATATATATATATATATATATATATATCCCTCTCTCTCTCTCTCTCTCTCTCTCTCTATATATATATATCTGTCTCTCTTTCTTTCTCTCTTATATATATATATATATATATATATATATATATATATAATTTAAAATGTGTTAGTTGCGGTATAGTGCTGGTTATAATGAAATTGGGTATTGTTAACTTAAGTGACAGGAAGATGGAAGAATCACAGAGGTTTCAGGTTAAAAGAAGGTATTAACAACATGTACACTTACTTGTCAACGAAGATTCAAGACGAATATCACCGTTTATTAAAGGGACCCAAAAGGGAAAAGTTACATGCTATGCACGTGAAAGAGTTAATAAAAACAAACTATTTTGAACGGTAATCACATTTTTAACGTCAGTGGTTTATTAATAAAAAAAATTGAACACCTTTTCGATCAAAGTTCGTAAGTCGCGCCATTTTGACTGATGTGTGACGTCGGCAAATGCTTGGCTCATTGAGCGGCAGAGCGGGCAACTCTGTATTTATAATTCCGTTAAAATAATCGCCAGGTGGCGCGTCGCGATGTTTACACCCGCTTCGTGTACCCGGCGTGTGAAGCGAACATGATTTTCGTTCAGAAATAGCTGAATTTCGGTTGCAACGATAAGGGCCAACATTTTCAAGATAGAACTGAACGCGCTGGTAAACAAGACCCGCCGGAAGCCGAAATGCAGAGGCGAGTAACAAGCCGAGGCGACATTGACAAGTGGTCGAAACTCGCTGAAACTTCGAAACACTGACAGGTATTTTGATGGCCTCGCATTCGATCCCGGGATTCGGCGAGTTTCTTCTTAGTCACAGCCATGCCATGTATTATTCTCCAAATCAGTGGTGTAGTATCGGATATGTTATACACAACGTGAGGTTTCCCAATTTGAAACAAATATCATATGGGGTCATGGCTCTGCGATTTATGTCAGCGTGACACCCACACAGAGTGACAGGCTCGGTCCTTCGCCCTAGGCCTAGCTTAAAACTGTTTTCAGGAATCAATTTCCAAATTGTCCACAACTGTGACAAAAATGCAGATTAATTGTTGTTTTTCAAATACTGGACATTATTATATTAACAGTAGCGACTGTGGCATGCTTTTGTATTATTGATATAGCATGACATGTGCGGCTATGAAACAGATGTGTGTCAATCATAGATATAAATAGAACACACCAGTAGATCGAACTATAGCCATATAGGGGAAAGATTAATTATCTAACTATGTGGTGTCAATATTGAGTGTTCT
>JAODUO010001320.1:82500-112405 GCA_025642075.2 Ridgeia piscesae | reverse complement strand
ACTGTTTATATTGGTAGGAGCATGCAGTCTTATCAATCATTGATTTGCATGCTCCAGTTACTGTGAGAATGAAAGCTGCCGACGCAATGAACCGTGGTATAATGACGACATCCACGAAACCAGGGCATTAAGACGTGCAAACGAGAAGAGATGGAGAACAACGACACTCGAGGTGCATCGCCAGATTTTTGTTGAGCATCGAACAGCGGTCAACAACATGATCAAGCGAGCGAAGCGTGCTCACTACGAGTCAGTGTTGTCTTCACTAGACCAGCCAAGATGCTTTCGTGTCGTTAACACTCTGCTAAAGCCACCGGGAATAACTCTTCCACAATCCAGTAACAGTGAAGCACTGAGCAATGACTTCGCAATCTACTTTGCAGAGAAAACAGAAGGAATTAGAATACAGATACACACAACGCTGACCAATGACGAAGACTATTCGGGTTATGCTATCGACTCTGGCAGCCAACGTTTGTCAAACGAACTCAATCGCCTGCTACCTAGAGTGAACAGGAAATAAAGAACATCATCAGATTGTGCCCTCCAAAGACATGCAGCCTGGACTCTTGCCCCGTTGATCTGTTAATCGTTCCTTATCTGGTGGCAATAACAAAATAGAATAACAGCTTTAAGCAAGGACTCTTTCCGATCACTTTGAGAACAGCAATAGTAAAACCGCTTCTGAAATCCGATACTCTCGACAAAGACCTGTTAAAGAACTACATACAAGTGTCCAATATAGCATTCGTTGGCAAAGCCTTGGAGAATGTTTCAGTTCGTCGTTTTCTTGACCATCTCACCTTGAATGGACTGCATGAAGTATACAAATCGGCATATAAGATGCTTCACAGTACAGAACCAGCTCTACTGCGTGTTCGGCATGACATTGCTAGTGAACTCGACAAGAATCGTGCAATGTTGTTTGTCATGCTGGACTTATCAAGTGCATTTGACACGATTGACCATAAACAGTTGCTAACATCATTGCATGACGAATATGGTGTGCGTGAAACGGCGTTATCATGGTTCCGGACGTACTTGGAAGACCGCACCCACTGTGTCCAGATAGACTCAAAAACATCCGCGACTATTCCGCTACAGAGTGGTGTGCCACAGGGCTCGGTCCTTGGGCCTGTTATGTTCACTCTTTACACCACCCCAATGCAGCGGATATTCAAAAGACATGGCATAAAATACCATAAATATGCCGATGACATTCAATTATATGCGTCGTACGATCCCGCTACACCAGGCGACCAAGTGGAAACTGCGAGGCGACTCATAGAGTGTATTGGGAAAGTCAGGCGATGGATGGCGCTGCGCATGCTGAAACTAAACTATGAAAAAAATAAATGATGATCTTTACGTTGCTCCTTGACAATTGGAGACAATACGGTTTCGCTTAAGGAATATGGGAGTTTACGTGGACCAACATATGATGATGACAGATCATGCTGTGTGTGATGTAACTACTATCTATACAGACTGTCATCAATACGGGACCACCTGACAACCGTAGCCGCGAAAAGGGCGGTCAACGCACTCGTCTCCTCTCGACTGGACTACAGCAACTCATTGTTACATAACACCCCGTTATCACAGACAGCTCGGTTGCAGCGTGTACAGAACAATGCAGCCAGGCTTATAACACGCACCAGTAAACACGACCACGTCACACCAGTGTTGAAAGAGCTGCAATATGGTTGTCAGTTGAGAGTCGAATCGCCTTCAAAATGTTGGTAATGACTTATAAATACATCAGTGGTTTGGCGCCGTCTTGTCTTGCAGAACTTGTTCAACCACGAAAGCGTGACGGATGTCAACATTGCACCAAGACATAACAAAGAAGTGTATTGGCAATTTGACATTTGGCGCAGCAGCACCACGACTATGGAATGAATTACCTGTGAACAGTCGTGCATCTGGGACATTATCTATATTTAGAAAATGTTTAATAAAGACATATTTTTTATTAGACATTTCAATTAATTCAACTTGTTTTGAAATAACGGACATTGCTTTATAATTTCTTTTAATGTTATACACCTTTTAATCAGTGTTTAGGTTTTAGATTAATTTATATTAATTTATATAATTTACATACACAGTTTTTGTATTATATGTCTTAAAGGCAGTTATTAATTTTAAATGAATTTCTATAATTTACATACAAAAGTTTACTAGTGTACGTCTTAAAACCAAAGTTTAATTTGATTTATATTAATGTATATAATTTACATTTCTCCTTTTAGGAATGTACGTTTTAAAACCGGTTGTTATATCTATTTACATTTACTAATATATATTTATTATATTTCTTTTACAGCGCACCGATCCGCCATGCGGGAATTAGCGCTATAGAAAAACATTATTATTATTACATATATAACGATTTCTTAAATTATGATTATGGCCAAAAAATTGTGTTTGGTGATACATACTACTACACATGTTTAGCTTCTTGCGTATTCCCCTCAAACAACATTATGTGTACAGCATGTTGACATGGTCTTAGATTGCAACCTTCAACCAACAACCAACAACCTCCAACCAACAACCTCCAACCAACAACCTCCAACCAACAACCTCCAACCAACAACCTCCAACCAATAACCTCCAACCAACAACCTCCAACCAACAACCTCCAACCAACAACCTCCAACCAACAACCTCCAACCAACAACCTTCAACCAATCAACCAACAACCAACAACCAACAACCAACAACCAACAACCAACAACCAACAACCAACAACCAACAACCAACAACCAACAACCAACAACCAACAACCAACAACCTCCAACCAACAACCTCCAACCAACAACCTAACCAACAACCAACAAC
Source organism: Ridgeia piscesae (assembly GCA_025642075.2). NCBI lineage: Eukaryota > Metazoa > Annelida > Polychaeta > Sabellida > Siboglinidae > Ridgeia > Ridgeia piscesae. The sequence goes on along the minus strand of JAODUO010001320.1, from coordinate 109,558 downwards.
CTCCAACCAACAACCTCCAACCAACAACCTCCAACCAACAACCTCCAACCAATCAACCTCCAACCAACAACCTCTAACCAATAACCTCCAACCAACGACGTCCAACCAACAACCTCCAATCTCCAACACTCCAACCTCCAACCTCCAACCTCCAACCTCCAACCTCCAACCTCCAACCTCCAACCTCCAACCTCCAACCTCCAACCTCCAACCTCCAACCTCCAACCTCCAACCTCCAACCTCCAACCTCCAACCTCCAACCTCCAACCTCCAACCTCCAACCTCCAACCTCCAGCCTCCAGCCTCCAGCCTCCAGCCCAGCCAACAGCCAACAGCCAACAGCCAACAGCCAACAGCCAACAGCCAACAGCCAACAGCCAACAGCCAACAGCCAACAGCCAACAGCCAACAACCTCCAACTAACAACCTCCCAACCAACAACCTCCAACCACAACCTCCAACCAACAACCTCCACCTAACAACCTCCAACCAACAACTAACAACCTCCAACCAACAACCTTCAACCAACAACCCCCAACCAACTACCTCCAACCAACACCCTCCAACCAATAACCTCCAACCAAAAACCTCCAACCAATAACCTCCAACCAACAACCTCCAATCAACAACCTCCAACCAATAATCTCCAACCAATAACCTTCAACCAACAACCTCCAACCAATAACTTCCAACCAAAAACCTTCAACCAATAACATCCAACCAACAACCTCCAACCAACAACCTCCAACCAATAACCTCCAACCAACAACCTCCAACCAACAACCTATTGCCGTCATCTGGCGTGACAACACCACATTCTAACCACTATTCCCTGATTCTATCGAAATGCATGCCACACGCACTGACCGTAGCGCACTCACATAACACGTGTGGTAGCAGCCACTCTACGCCGATGACCCCCAGTAGAAGACCGGCAAGAGGTAAGCTGAAGCCATGGAACTTTACGTATAATGCTCCTCTTTAGCGCAGCCTCGTTGGTTAAATGTTTTCCAGGTTTTTGTGTGAAGATGTTCCCCAACAAACGTGTGAGCGACAGCTACGTGACGGTTGAGGCAATTATCCATAATGACGACTTTCGTGACTTTCAAGGTTCAGCAATTCGATTTTGGGGATGGAATACTTCTACAAGCGATGACATTACACTTGCAGGTGCTGAGATTGGTTATACGTACGGGCACATCTCCATTTTATGCGCGACTGGGATTACATCTGTGAAGGAAATGACAGTTGATGTCATTATGAGGTGTTTTGCTGCCCTAGTCTGGCTTTAATCCAGTTGCACTTGCGTCAGCGGCAACGTGACGTCGACCATTGGCCGGATATGTATCAACGTCACCGTAATGAAATTTCTCAAGACATGGGCGTCACCGCAGCATCGTCATATAGTACGTTAGCCTGGGTCGTCACGTAAACTAGATCGGTCGGCACACAGCCACGTATACTGTGTCACGTCTCTAAAATCTAGGCCAACAATTGGCGAGGTTTCAGAAGCGATCGCAACCTGATCATCGACGACTGCTTCATCATGTTGGTCATATCGACAGTTTCCACATCATCGGTAATCTTAATGCCAAGTGCCAACATTTGTCAAACGTGAGACGAGGCGCAGTGAACGACTACACGCTGTAGAGAGAAGGTTTACGCTCGGCGCCACCAATCGCAGACGTATCGCCAGTGTGTCCGTCAGCGGGAACATCGAAACTAATGAGAGATTACTCCGCTTTCTATTTGTCCATCTCTGGCAGCCAATCTGTCTGTCTGCAACATATCTCCGTGACCTCCACACGATCTGTCCTCACAGTGTTAGATAACCCCCATCTCTCTCCTCCCTCTGTCTGTCTGTATGTCTGTCTGTCTGTCTGTCTGTCTGTCTGTCTGTCTGTCTGTATGTATGTCTGTCTGTCTGTCTGTCTGTCTGTCTGTCTGTCAAACGTGAGACGAGGCGCAGTGAACGACTACACGCTGTAGAGAGAAGGTTTACGCTCGGCGCCACCAATCGCAGACGTATCGCCAGTGTGTCCGTCAGCGGGAACATCAAAACTAATGAGAGATTACTCCGCTTTCTATTTGTCCATCTCTGGCAGCCAATCTGTCTGTCTGCAACATATCTCCGTGACCTCCACACGATCTGTCCTCACAGTGTTAGATAACCCCCATCTCTCTCCTCCCTCTGTCTGTCTGTCTGTATGTCTGTCTGTCTGTCTGTCTGTCTGTCTGTCTTCTGTCTGTCTGTCTGTCTGTCTGTCTGTCTGTCTGTCTGTCTGTCTGTCTGTCTGTCTGTCTGTCTGTCTGTCTGTCTGTCTGTCTGTCTGTCTGTCTGTCTGTCTGTCTGTCTGTCTGTCTGTCTGTCTGTCTGTCTGTCTGTCTGTCTGTCTGTCTGTCTGTCTGTCTGTCTGTCTGTCTGTCTGTCTGTCTGTCTGTCTGTCTGTCTGTCTGTCTGTCTGTCTGTCTGTCTGTCTGTCTGTCTGTCTGTCTGTCTGTCTGTCTGTCTGTCTGTCTCTCTCTCTCTCTCCGCGAACGCGCGCTCTCTCGATCTAATGCTCGTTTGATTGTTCTGTGCAATTTATTTACATTTTATTTATTATTTCATTTTAATCATATGTAATTGTTAGTATGTGTTTTTACCGTATTCTTCTTCTTCTTCCAGGTAGCGCCTAGTCTCATAATGCTGAAGATGCAGGCGGGCGAACAGGAAAAATCTGAAAAATATATTTGTTTAGGGTGCAATATGTCAGGACAGTAATTAGTTCTTGTAAACAGTAATGCGTGCTAAAGAATTAGTTATGTATAAAAGGTGGAATAATGCAGTCTCGATAATGTTCTTAAGGCTGTTTAGATTCACAACATGTTGAGGGAGAGAGTTCCAAAGTCGAATGGTACTTGGGAAAAACGAATACAAGTGGTAATCATATCTGGAGTGAGGGATAAGGTGAGATAAGGAATGCTGTTTTCTAGGAACTGTGTTTAAAGGAATAATATATGTTTTGGCTGGTATACACACTAAGCCATTTGCTATTTTATGTATCATGCATAGTTTAGCGTCGTTTTTTCTGTCGGATGGGGATCTCCATCCTAATGTCTGGAGCATATCTGTTACACTTGAGATATTGTGGTGGCGATAGAGCACATATTGAGCTGCATGGCGTTGGATCATTTCCAGTTGATTTATCTGTGTAAAGGTGTAGGGGTCCCAGACAGTACAGCTGTTTTCTAAGATAGGTCTGACAAAGGTGAAGTAAGCCTGAGTATTCTTTTACAACTATACTTTTCCATGACTATATTTCTGTAGGTCGATGGTGTGTGTCTGTGTGGTCAGTCTTCCCAGTTACGCATGTTTGTTATTGCTTCTTAATAGCGATGGAAAATAAAGGTATTTGAATTTGTTCTTGCTATCCCGCTCTATCGCTCTCTCGCAATATCGCTCTCTCACCTTCTCGTTCTCTCACTATATTTTTCTCTCGCTCTGTCGCTCTCTCGCTATACCTTTCGCTCACCCTCTCGTTCTCTCATTATATCTTTCTCTCGCCTTCTCGTTCTCTCGCACTTTCGTTCTCTCGTTCTCTCGCTATACCTTTCTCTCGCCCTCTCGTTCTCTCGTACTTTCGTATTGTCACTACATAGTTCTCTCGCATTTTCGTTCTGTAATTATATGTTTCTCTCGCCCTCTCGTTCTCTCACTACATATTTCTCTCGCCTTTTCGTTCTCTCGCTATATCTTTCTCTCGCCTCTCGTTCTCTCACTATATCTTTCTATCGCCCTCTCGTTCTCTCGCTATATCTTTTCTCTGCACCTTCTCGTTCTCTCGCTATATCTTTCTTTGCCCTCTCGTTCTCTCGCTATATCTTTCTCTCGCCCTCTCGTTCTCTCGCTATATCTTTCTCTCGCCTTCTCGTTCTCTCGCTATATTTTCTTGCCCTCTCGTTCTCTCGCTATATCTTTCTCTCGCCCTCTCGTTCTCTCCTATATCTTTCTCTCGCCCTCTCGTTCTCTCGCTATATCTTTCTCTCACCCTCTCATTCTCTCGCTATATCTTTCTCTCGCCTTCTCATTCTCTCGCTATATCTTTCTCTCGCCTTCTCGTTCTCTCGCTATAGGTTTCTAGCCCTCTCGTTCTCTCGCTATATCTTTCTCTCGCCCTCTCGTCTCTCGCTATATCTTTCTCTCGCCTTCTCGTTCTCTCCTATATCTTTCTCTCGCCCTCTTCGTTCTCTCGCTATATCTTTCTCTCGCCTTCTCGATCTCTCACTATATCTTTCTCTCGCCCTCTCGTTCTCTCGCTATATCTTTCTCTCGCCTTCTGATCTCTCGCTATATCTTTCTCTCGCCTTCTCGTTCTCTCACTATATCTTTCTCTCGCCCTCTCGTTCTCTCACTATATCTTTCTCTCGCCTTCTCGTCTCTCGCTATATCTTTCTCTCCCTCTCGTTCTCTCGCTATATCTTTCTCTCGCCTTCTCGTTCTCTCGCTATATATTTCTCTCGCCTTCTCGTTCTCTCGCTATATCTTTCTCTCGCCTTCTCGTTCTCTCGCTATATCTTTCTCTCGCCTTCTCGGTCTCTCGCTATATCTTTCTCTCACCTTCTCGGTCTCTCGCTATATCTTTCTCTCACCCTCTCGTTCTCTCGCTATATCTTTCTCTCGCCTTCTCGTTCTCTCGCTATATCTTTCTCTCGCCTTCTCGTTCTCTCGCTATATCTTTCCTCTCTCGTTCTCGCTATATCTTTCTCTCGCCTTCCCGTTCTCTCGCTATATCTTTCTCTCACCTTCTCATTCTCTCGCTACATATTTCTCTCGCCTTCTTGTTCTCTCGCTATATCTTTCTCACGTTCTCTGCAACTTCTCTCGCCTTTCGTTTCTCGCTATATATTTTCTCTTCGCCCTTTCGTTCTCTCTGCTATATCTTTCTCTTGCCCTTCTCGTTCTCTCACTATATCTTTCTCTCGCCTTCTCGTTCTCTCGCTATATCTTCTCTCGCCTTCTCGTTCTCTCGCTATATCTTTCTCTGCCTCTCGTTCTCTCGCTATATCTTTCTCTCGCCTTCTCGTTCTCTCGCTATATCTTTCTCTCGCCTTCTCGTTCTCTCGCTATATCTTTCTCTCGCCTTCTCGTTCTCTCGCTATATCTTTCTCTCGCCTCTCGTTCTCTCGCTATATCTTTCTCTCGCCTCTCGTTCTCTCGCTATATCTTTCTCTCGCCCTCTCGTTCTCTCGCTATATCTTTCTCTCACCTTCTCGGTCTCTCGCTATATCTTTCTCTCACCCTTTCGTTCTCTCACTATATCTTTCTCTCACCTTCTCGGTCTCTCGCTATATCTTTCTCTCACCCTCTCGTTCTCTCGCTATATCTTTCTCTCGCCTTCTGATTCTCTCGCTATATATTTCTCTCGCCTTCTCGTTCTCTCATTATATCTTTTCTTGCCCTTTCGTTCTCTCACTATATCTTTCTCTCGCCGTCTCGGTCTCTCGCTATATCTTTCTCTCACCCTCTCGTTCTCTCGCTATATCTTTCTCTCGCCTTCTGATTCTCTCGCTATATATTTCTCTCGACTTCTCGTTCTCTCGCTATATCTTTCTCTTGCCCTTTTGTTCTCTCACTATATCTTTCTCTCGCCTTCTCTGTCTCTCGCTATATCTTTCTCTCACCCTCTCGTTCTCTCGCTATATCTTTCTCTCGCCCTCTCGTTCTCTCGCTATATCTTTCTGTCGCCCTCTCGTTCTCTCGCTATATCTTTCTCTCGCCCTCTTGTTCCCTCGCTATCTCTTTCTCTCGCCTTCTCGTTCTCTCACTATATCTTTCTCTCGCCTTCTCATTCTCTCGCTATATATTTCTCTCGCCTTCTTGTTCTCTCGCTATATCTTTCTCTTGCCCTCTCGTTCTCTCGCTATATCTTTCTCTCGCCTTCTCGTTCTCTCGCTATATCTTTCTCTCGCCTTCTCGTTCTCTCGCTATATCTTTCTCTGCCCTTTCGTTCTCTCGCTATATCTTTCTCTCGCCTTCTCGTTCTCTCGCTATATCTTTCTCTCGCCCTCTCGTTCTCTCGCTATATCTTTCTCTCGCCTTCTCGTTCTCTCGCTATATCTTTCTCTCGCCTTCTCGTTCTCTCGCTATATCTTTCTCTCGCCTTCTCGTTCTCTCGCTATATCTTTCTCTCGCCTTCTCGTTCTCTCGCTATATCTTTCTCTCGCCTTCTCGTTCTCTCGCTATATCTTTCTCTTGCCCTTCTCGTTCTCTCGCTATATCTTTCTCTTGCCCTTTCGTTCTCTCGCTATATCTTTCTCTCCCTTCTCGTTCTCTAGCTATATCTTTCTCTTGCCCTTTCGTTCTCTCACTATATCTTTCTCTCGCCTTCTCGTTCTCTCGCTATATCTTTCTCTCGCCTTCGTTCTCTCGCTATATCTTTCTCTGCCTTCTCGTTCTCTCGCTATATCTTTCTCTCGCCTTCTCGTTCTCTCGCTATATCTTTCTCTCGCCTTCTCGTTCTCTCGCTATATCTTTCTCTCGCCTTCTCGTTCTCTCGCTATATCTTTCTCTCGCCTTCTCGTTCTCTCGCTATATCTTTCTCTCGCCCTCTCGTTCTCTCGCTATATCTTTCTCTTGCCTTCTCGTTCTCTCGCTATATCTTTCTCTCGCCCTCTCGTTCTCTCGCTATATCTTTCTCTTGCCTTCTCGGTGTCTCGCTATATCTTTCTCTCGCCCTCTCGTTCTCTCGCTATATCTTTCTCTTTCCCCGCCTTCTCGTTCTCTCGCTATATCTTTCTCTCGCCCTTCTCGTTCTCTCGCTATATCTTTCTCTGGCCTTCTCGTTCTCTCGCTATATCTTTCTCTCGCCTTCTCGTTCTCTCGCTATATCTTTCTCTCGCCTTCTCGTTCTCTCGCTATATCTTTCTCTCGCCTTCTCGTTCTCTCGCTATATCTTTCTCTCGCCCTCTCGTTCTCTCGCTATATCTTTCTCTCGCCTCTCTTCTCTCGCTATATCTTTCTCTCGCCCTCTCGTTCTCTCGCTATATCTTTCTCTTGCCCTCTCGTTCTCTCGCTATATCTTTCTCTTGCCTTTCGTTCTCTCGCTATATCTTTCTCTCGCCTTCTCGTTCTCTAGCTATATCTTTCTCTTGCCCTTTCGTTCTCTCAACATATCTTTCTCTCGCCTTCTCGGTCTCTCGCTATATCTTTCTCTCGCCCTCTCGTTCTCTCGCTATATCTTTCTCTCGCCTTCTCATTCTCTCGCTGTATATTTCTCTCGCCTTCTCGTTCTCTCGCTATATCTTTCTCTCGCCTTCTCGTTCTCTCGCTATGTCTTTCTCTCGCCTTCTCATTCTCTCGCTATATATTTCTCTCGCCTTCTCGTTCTCTCGCTATATCTTTCTCTTGCCCTTTCTTTCTCTCGCTATATCTTTCTCTTGCCCTTTCGTTATCTCACTATATCTTTCTCTCCCCTTCTCGTTCTCTAGCTATATCTTTCTCTTGCCCTTTCATTCTCTCGCTATATCTTTCTCTCGCCTTCTCGTTCTCTCGCTATATCGTTCTCTCGCTATATCGTTCTCTCGCCTTCTCATTCTCTCGCTATATCTTTCTCTCGCCCTCTCGTTCTCTCGCTATATCTTTCTCTTGCCCTCTCGTTCTCTCGCTATATCTTTCTCTTGCCCTTTCGTTCTCTCGCTATATCTTTCTCTCGCCTTCTCGTTCTCTAGCTATATCTTTCTCTCGCCCTCTCGTTCTCTCGCTATATCTTTCTCTCGCCTTCTCGTTCTCTAGCTACATCTTTCTCTTGCCCTTTCGTTCTCACACTATATCTTTCTCTTGCCTTCTCGGTCTCTCGCTATATCTTTCTCTCGCCCTCTCGTTCTCTCGCTATATCTTTCTCTCGCCTTCTCATTCTCTCGCTATATATTTCTCTCGCCTTCTCGTTCTCTCGCTATATCTTTTCTTGCCCTTTCGTTCTCTCGCTATATCTTTCTCTCGCCTTCTCGTTCTCTCGCTATATCTTTCTCTTGCCTTCTCGTTCTCTCGCTATATCTTTCTCTCGCCTTCTCGTTCTCTCGCTATATCGAAGGCGAGAGAAAGTTCTCTCAATATATCTTTCTCTCGCCTTCTCGGTCTCTCGCTATATCTTTCTCTCGCCCTCTCGTTCTCTCGCTATATCTTTCTCTCGCCTTCTCATTCTCTCGCTGTATATTTCTGTCGCCTTCTCGTTCTCTCGCTATATCTTTCTCTCGCCTTCTCGTTCTCTCGCTATGTCTTTCTCTCGCCTTCTCATTCTCTCGCTATATATTTCTCTCGCCTTCTCGTTCTCTCGCTATATCTTTCTCTTGCCCTTTCGTTCTCTCGCTATATCTTTCTCTTGCCCTTTCGTTATCTTACTATATCTTTCTCTCCCCTTCTCGTTCTCTCGCTATATCGTTCTCACGCTATAACGTTCTCTCGCTATATCTTTCTTTGGCCTTCTCGTTCTCTCGCTATATCTTTCTCTCGCCTTCTCGTTTTCTCGCTATATATTTCTCTCGCCTTCTCGTTCTCTCGTTATATCTTTCTCTTGCCCTTTCGTTCTCTCACTATATCTTTCTCTCCCCTTCTCGTTCTCTCGCTATATCGTTCTCTCGCTATGACGTTCTCTCGCTATATCGTTCTCCCGCCTTCTCGTTCTCTCGCTATATCGTTCGATCGCCTTCTCGTTCTCTCACTATATCTTTCTCTTGCCTTCTCGTTCTCTCGCTATATCGTTCTCTTGCCCTTTCATTCCGTCGCTATATCTTGCTCTCGCTCTCTCGTTCTCTTACCCCTCGCACCTTCTCGCTCTCGTGCTCTCGCTCTATGCTGGCAGACACATGGTAATTTACCTATTCATACACATTCCGAATTTTAGCAATGTTCGCAGAATTCGAAGCAACACGCCCTGTTGGTATAGCTGGACTTAGACACTAGACACTAAAAGATCATTGAAGATGCTGATAAATAAATAATTTCACTAGCAGTGTTTGTAGTGCCATAAGCTCAGGTAATGGCTATGCTTTGGAACTTGTAGTCTGAAAATTAAATAATGAACGTATGTCGGTTTTTGAAAACGGATTCTTTGACATTTAAAATAATTTAGACAACTTTATAGGTATCTGAAAAAGACTAATGCCAAAGACAATTACAGCTGGTAGTAGAAATACATGTTAGTAAATAAGATCTAGCATACACAGTACTGCCCAGGTGGAGAGGAAGCAGGCCCGTACATCGTCAAATGAAATTGACTGTAACAATATCGCATCACTGCAAACTCAATTCGACTCCTTGCGTGGGCAAGTTAGTGTACATTGACTGTATGACATAATGCAATTCGTTTTCTTTCACGTTCACATTTATTTGTTATACTAATGCTGATGTTATTAAGGTCTTGCTTACAGATTATTATAAGGTTAAATGTATATGGAAAAATCTATCTTTTCTTTATTCCATGCACTAAACTAACTATTATTGACATGTGTTTTGCGATATACTATATAACGTCATGTGGCCTTTATATTTCCATTTCTTTCCTTAGATACTAGTTTGGTAAATACTCTGTAATACACTCTATGCTAATCAGTGGTCACTTTGTCTCTCGGTGTTGTGTTAAATTATAGTGGATTATGACGCCTGGTTCCCACTTGTTTAATTTGCGTTATAGCTCTAAGAATCGTACATAGCTCACGATACCAATTAACGCTGTTCTCGTAATAAGCCCTTGATGCTTCTATAGTATCTCCTATTTATCTGAAGAAGCTACAAATTGTTACTATTTGTAATACTGCTGTCACCAAATACATTTTCGTTGAATTCAATAGAAGACAATACAACAACATGAGCCGCGCGTGCACAGCGTGACGTCACACAGACCACAGACAACGGGTACTAAGCCCGACCGTGACACGGTGTCTATGTCACTCCGTCCAAACATAGTATAGACATTACGTGGAATTGTGCCGCAAACACTTATTTCTGCTCTGTTCGGATACTTTGTTTTCAGTCCATATATTCACTGTTGTTAGTTTGGCGGCATGGCCGTATGCAAAGAGCAAACCTTGGTAATCAAGCATCGAAGCACGAAGTTAAAAAACAGCAGAAGACAGGAAGATCAGTGAAGAGGCGGAGTGGTCAGATCAGAAATAATTATGAACTTCCAGTGTTGACGACAGCACTGTATGCTTTCAATAGAACAGGATGGATATGTGACCCAGAGGATATCGAAGACAGAACGTGAACATATATCAAATGCTCAACTTGACCTAGCTGTTAGACGCCAACTTAATAGGTCAGATCAATGATCACCGCAACATTTCAGCTCGATAGATGCAACATTGACGGAACTGTGGGGCACAAACATTTAGAGAACGAATCGTTTTATAGTACGTATGGATTCTGATGACGTCCAACGCCGTGTTCCTATCAATGTCATATTATGTCAACACAACATTTCCATGTAGCTCTTCCATTTCATTGCATATTTTGTCACATGACCAGAAAACCATACGACATTGCAGCAAATTATAAAATAATAACTTGCAGCTACGCTAACTAAACCTGCAGGGTTAGCGGTGACAACCAGCGATATAATTATGTACGTGCGCAACTGGCGGGCAGTGCTGAATGACAAATTTTTAGTAATTTTGAGTAAAAAAACAAGTAACTGACACCAACATTTCTAACGTACATGTAAAATTACAGTTCAACGCTTTAATTTCAGCATTACGCCAGGCACAAAAATGCACCAGACTACATTACTACATTACTATATATGAACCTTAACCAAAAAACAGTCACTAAAACCGACTAGACTCTATTTTGTATACAAATAGCATAGCGACCTTGCCGGTGAATCGCCGTGTTTGAATACTATAAACAACAGTAATGTAAGTTTAATTCAAACTACTTTGTTACAATGTACTAACATTGTACCTCAGTACATGCCGATTACTTGATAAAACTACTTATATTGTAACGAAGTGTCTGTACGTCATTACATGCCACGACTGCTGGTGAACGTGGCCCACTGGCGGCTACTTGACCGTAGGTACACGTTATTCACGGACATAGCCGAGTGTGTCGATGGGTGGCCAATACACAACAGTGTCACTTCTGCTGTCCCGGCAGTCGCCACGTAATCATACTCAATATCATTATTACGGGCTGCGATATGATCATAAAACTAGGCGAGACCAATATGAATATGCCATGACGGGGCGACATCACACGACAGTCACATGAGGAGTTGGAAGCAGACGAGTTTTCAGTTATATACAGGTAGTAATGTAGACAGAATAACGAGTATGGCTGCCACATTATCTTCGCAAGTAATTAATTGGTAACGATTATTACTAACTCTGGACATTTATTCCGTTCCGCGATCATTCACTCCAGTGATGGGTGGTCAACTGGACGGACACTTCTTTCACGCAGAACAACGTCCAGTCATTATGGTCACCCACAACCTTCAGTCATTGTGACCACTCACAACGTCTAGTCGTTGTGGTTATTCACAACCTCCAGTCATTGTGGTCACTCACAACCTCCAGACATTGTGACCACTCAAAACGTCCAGTCATTGTGACCACTCACAACGTCCAGTCATTGTGACCACTCAAAACGTCCAGTCATTGTGACCACTCACAACGTCCAGTCATTGTGACCACTCACAACGTCCAGTCATTGTGGTCACTCACAACGTCCAGTCATTGCACAACGTCCAGTTATTGTGGTCACTCACAACGTCCAGTCATTGTGCCCACTATCAACGTCCAGTCATTGTGGTCACTCACAATGTCCAGTCATTGTGCTCACTCACAACGTCCAGTCATTGTGGTCACTCACAACGTCCAGTCATTGTGACCACTCACAACGTCCAGTCATTGTGACCACTCACAATGTCCAGTCATTGTGCCCACTCACAACGTCCAGTCATTGTGGTCACTCACAACGTCCAGTCATTGTGCCCACTCCTAACGTCCAGTCATTGTGACCATTCACAACGTCCAGTCATTGTGACCACTCACAACGTCCAGTCATTGTGACCACTCACAACGTCCAGTCATTGTGCCCACTCACAACGTCCAGTCATTGTGGTCACTCACAACGTCCAGTCATTGTGCCCACTCCTAACGTCCAGTCATTGTGCCCACTCCTAACGTCCAGTCATTGTGACCACTCACAACGTCCAGTCATTGTGACCACTCACAACGTCCAGTCATTGTGGTCACTCACAATGTCCAGTCATTGTGGTCACTCACAATGTCCAGTCATTGTGGTCACCCACAACGCTTTATTCATACCCAAATATCCACCACCACTGACAGATACTCAATTATGAAACTAAGTTGGAGTGACTAGGGTGGATGGTGGATGGATGGGGTTGTTAGTATGGATGGGTGGTTGGGTGGTTGAGGGTCGTTGTGGCTGGTAGTCGGAGTGGTTGGGGTAACTGGGATGGTTAGGTTGTCTAAAATAAGGTGGTGTGGAGATGACTGTCAATGTGCAGACTCACTGTCATTGACGTATTGTGTGTTGCGTGTTATGTGGCGTCGTTGCATGTAGCTTGTTGCATGCATGTAGCTTGTAGCGTGTTCCATGCTCCGTTGCGCGTTGCGCGTTGCGCGTTGCGCGTTGCGCGTTGCGCGTTGCGCGTTGCGCGTTGCGCGTTGCGCGTTGCGCGTTGCGCGTTGCGCGTTGCGCGTTGCGCGTTGCGCGTTGCGCGTTGCGCGTTGCGCGTTGCGCGTTGCGCGTTGCGCGTTGCGCGTTGCGCGTTGCGCGTTGCGCGTTCGCGTTGCGCGTTGCGCGTTGCGCGTTGCGCGTGGTGCGTTGCGCGTTGCGCGTTGCGTTGCGCGTTGCGCGTTGCGCGTTGCGCGTTGCGCGTTGCGCGTTGGTGTATTTGTTGTGTGAGTTGTGTGTGTGTGTGCGTGTTGTGTGTGTGTGTGTGTGTGTGTGTGTGTGTGTGTGTGTGTGTGTGTGTGTGTGTGTGTGTGTGTGTGTGTGTGTGTGTGTGTGTGTGTGTGTGATGTGTGATATATATATATATATATATATATATATATATATATATATATATATATAGTAGACAATAGACAGTAGACAAGACAGACAGACAGACAGCAGTCAGCCAGACAGCCAGACAGACAGACAGACAGACAGACAGACAGACAGACAGACAGACAGACAGACAGACAGACAGACAGACAGACAGACAGACAGACAGACAGACAGACAGACAGACAGACAGACAGACAGACAGACAGACAGACAGACAGACAGACAGACAGACAGACAGACAGACGGATAAGTAGATAATTTCATCATACACTACTGAATGACGATGTAATACTCAGCAATCTCGTTGTGGTTGTTACTGAGGCTCCCACACGTCGTCTCCTCACTTGGCCGCTGGGCTTCCATATCCAATGTAAAACAAACTGGCCTCCACACCTGTCAGCGACAGCGGTTTGATAGTGTCCACCGTCAATTACACTGTATACGTTTACCTACTGAGTGTTTTCCAGGTTTATATAACGATCTTCGGGGGCCGTCAATAATGTTCAGGCCGTGGTACGCATCTGCTCAGTGGTGCCGACATGCAGCATTATAGAGTCTAATGTCACCATGCCTTTTCACAACAGGGATCATGCGCCAGCAGCGGAAATGAAAGCTGTTTAATATTCTCTATTTAATTCACCATGCTTGTAGTTTAATAGTCTCTATTTAATTCATCATGCTTGTTGTTTAATAGTCTCTATTTAATTCATCATACTTGTTTTTTAATAGTCTCTATTTAATTCATCATACTTGTTGTTTAATAGTCTCTATTTAATTCATCATACTTGTTTTTTAATAGTCTCTATTTAATTCATCATACTTGTTGTTTAATATACACTATTTAATTCATCATACTTGTTGTTTAATATACACTATTTAATTCATCATACTTGTTGTTTAATATACACTATTTAATTCATCATACTTGTTGTTTAATAGACACTATTTAATTCATCATACTTGTTGTTTAATAGACACTATTTAATTCTTCATGTTTGTTGTATTAATAGTCTCTATTTAATTCATCATACTTGTTTTTTAATAGTCTCTATTTAATTCATCATACTTGTTGTTTAATATACACTATTTAATTCATCATACTTGTTGTTTAATATACACTATTTAATTCATCATACTTGTTGTTTAATAGTCTCTATTTAATTCATCATACTTGTTGTTTAATAGACACTATTTAATTCTTCATGTTTGTTGTATTAATAGTCTCTATTTAATTCATCATACTTGTTGTTGGCTTTACACTGTGTAAGATGGCTCAAAACAATGACACATCTTCAGTTAGATATTATAGTGTCATCTTACATCAACATCTTACGACGATGTCGCAACCTTACTTAGTCATGTGTTTAGTTCCCTGTCACGGACGATATAGTTAGACTTGATGCAAGCTAAATATGAGACATTCTCCACAGTTTTTGGTGGTTCGTCAGTATCGTGGCATAGGCACAGCTGTGTGTGGCTCAAAAATGTTTTATGAACAAGGCGCATTGCTATAATACAACATTTCAGCAGTGCACGTGGTTCCCCAGGCAGTTTGTTGTACGAGATTTTCAAATGTGTTGTTGCATGAGGTGTTCAAACCCGTTGTGGCACGAGGTGTTCAAACCCGTTGTTGCATGAGGTGTTCAAACCCGTTGTTGCATGAGGTGTTCAAACCCGTTGTTACATGAGGTGTTCAAACCCGTTGTTGCACGAGGTGTTCAAACCCGTTGTTACACGAGGTGTTCAAACCCGTTGTTGCATGAGGTGTTCAAACCCGTTGTTGCATGAGGTGTTCAAACCCGTTGTTGCATGAGGTGTTCAAACCCGTTGTTGCACGAGGTGTTCAAACCCGTTGTTGCATGAGGTGTTCAAACCCGTTGTTGCATGAGGTGTTCAAACCCGTTGTTGCATGAGGTGTTCAAACCCGTTGTTGCATGAGGTGTTCAAACCCGTTGTTGCACGAGGTGTTCAAACCCGTTGTTGCACGAGGTGTTCAAACCCGTTGTTGCATGAGGTGTTCAAACCCGTTGTTGCACGAGGTGTTCAAACCCGTTGTTGCACGAGGTGTTCAAACCCGTTGTTGCACGAGGTGTTCAAACCCGTTGTTGCACGAGGTGTTCAAACCCGTTGTTGCATGAGGTGTTCAAACCCGTTGTTGCACGAGGTGTTCAAACCCGTTGTTGCACGAGGTGTTCAAACCCGTTGTTGCATGAGGTGTTCAAACCCGTTGTTGCATGAGGTGTTCAAACCCGTTGTTGCATGAGGTGTTCAAACCCGTTGTTGCACGAGGTGTTCAAACCCGTTGTTGCATGAGGTGTTCAAACCCGTTGTTGCACGAGGTGTTCAAACCCGTTGTTGCATGAGGTGTTCAAACCCGTTGTTGCACGAGGTGTTCAAACCCGTTGTTGCACGAGGTGTTCAAACCCGTTGTTGCATGAAGTGTTCAAACCCGTTGTTGCACGAGGTGTTCAAACCCGTTGTTGCATGAGGTGTTCAAACCCGTTGTTGCATGAGGTGTTCAAACCCGTTGTTGCATGAGGTGTTCAAACCCGTTGTTGCATGAAGTGTTCAAACCCGTTGTTGCATGAGGTGTTCAAACCCGTTGTTGCACGAGGTGTTCAAACCCGTTGTTGCATGAGGTGTTCAAACCCGTTGTTGCATGAGGTGTTCAAACCCGTTGTTGCATGAAGTGTTCAAACCCGTTGTTGCATGAGGTGTTCAAACCCGTTGTTGCACGAGGTGTTCAAACCCGTTGTTCATGAGGTGTTCAAACCCGTTGTTGCAGAGGTGTTCAAACCCGTTGTTGCATGAGGTGTTCAAACCCGTTGTTGCATGAGGTGTTCAAACCCGTTGTTGCACGAGGTGTTCAAACCCGTTGTTGCATGAGGTGTTCAAACCCGTTGTTGCACGAGGTGTTCAAACCCGTTGTTGCATGAGTGTTCAAACCCGTTGTTGCATGAGGTGTTCAAACCCGTTGTTGCATGAGGTGTTCAAACCCGTTGTTGCACGAGGTGTTCAAACCCGTTGTTGCACGAGGTGTTCAAACCCGTTGTTGCATGAGGTGTTCAAACCCGTTGTTGCAGAGGTGTTCAAACCCGTTGTTGCATGAGGTGTTCAAACCCGTTGTTGCACGAGGTGTTCAAACCCGTTGTTGCACGAGGTGTTCAAACCCGTTGTTGCACGAGGTGTTCAAACCCGTTGTTGCACGAGGTGTTCAAACCCGTTGTTGCATGAGGTGTTCAAACCCGTTGTTGCACGAGGTGTTCAAACCCGTTGTTGCATGAGGTGTTCAAACCCGTTGTTGCATGAGGTGTTCAAACCCGTTGTTGCACGAGGTGTTCAAACCCGTTGTTGCACGAGGTGTTCAAACCCGTTGTTGCATGAGGTGTTCAAACCCGTTGTTGCATGAGGTGTTCAAACCCGTTGTTGCAGAGGTGTTCAAACCCGTTGTTGCACGAGGTGTTCAAACCCGTTGTTGCACGAGGTGTTCAAACCCGTTGTTGCATGAGGTGTTCAAACCCGTTGTTGCATGAGGTGTTCAAACCCGTTGTTGCATGAGGTGTTCAAACCCGTTGTTGCAGAGGTGTTCAAACCCGTTGTTGCACGAGGTGTTCAAACCCGTTGTTGCATGAAGTGTTCAAACCCGTTGTTGCATGAGGTGTTCAAACCCGTTGTTGCATGAGGTGTTCAAACCCGTTGTTGCATGAGGTGTTCAAACCCGTTGTTGCATGAGGTGTTCAAACCCGTTGTTGCATGAAGTGTTCAAACCCGTTGTTGCATGAGGTGTTCAAACCCGTTGTTGCACGAGGTGTTCAAACCCGTTGTTACATGAGGTGTTCAAACCCGTTGTTACATGAGGTGTTCAAACCCGTTGTTGCATGAGGTGTTCAAACCCGTTGTTGCACGAGGTGTTCAAACCCGTTGTTGCACGAGGTGTTCAAACCCGTTGTTACATGAGGTGTTCAAACCCGTTGTTGCATGAGTGTTCAAACCCGTTGTTGCATGAGGTGTTCAAACCCGTTGTTGCACGAGGTGTTCAAAACCGTTGTTGCATGATGTGTTCAAACCCGTTGTTGCATGAGGTGTTCAAACCCGTTGTTGCATGAGGTGTTCAAACCCGTTGTTGCATGAGGTGTTCAAACCCGTTGTTGCATGAGGTGTTCAAACCCGTTGTTGCATGAGGTGTTCAAACCCGTTGTTGCACGAGGTGTTCAAACCCGTTGTTGCAGAGGTGTTCAAACCCGTTGTTCATGAGGTGTTCAAACCCGTTGTTGCATGAGGTGTTCAAACCCGTTGTTGCATGAGGTGTTCAAACCCGTTGTTGCACGAGGTGTTCAAACCCGTTGTTGCATGAGGTGTTCAAACCCGTTGTTGCATGAGGTGTTCAAACCCGTTGTTGCATGAGGTGTTCAAACCCGTTGTTGCACGAGGTGTTCAAACCCGTTGTTACATGAGGTGTTCAAACCCGTTGTTGCATGAGGTGTTCAAACCCGTTGTTGCATGAGGTGTTCAAACCCGTTGTTGCACGAGGTGTTCAAACCCGTTGTTGCATGAGGTGTTCAAACCCGTTGTTGCATGAGGTGTTCAAACCCGTTGTTGCATGAGGTGTTCAAACCCGTTGTTACATGAGGTGTTCAAACCCGTTGTTGCATGAGGTGTTCAAACCCGTTGTTGCATGAGGTGTTCAAACCCGTTGTTGCATGAGGTGTTCAAACCCGTTGTTACATGAGGTGTTCAAACCCGTTGTTGCACGAGGTGTTCAAACCCGTTGTTGCATGAGGTGTTCAAACCCGTTGTTGCAGAGGTGTTCAAACCCGTTGTTGCATGAGGTGTTCAAACCCGTTGTACCGTTGCACGAGGTGTTCAAACCCGTTGTTGCATGAGGTGTTCAATCCCGTTGTTGCATGAGGTGTTCAAACCCGTTGTTGCACGAGGTGTTCAAACCACCGTTGTTGCATGAGGTGTTCAAACCCGTTGTTGCATGAGGTGTTCAAACCCGTTGTTGCATGAGGTGTTCAAACCCGTTGTTGCACGAGGTGTTCAAACCCGTTGTTGCATGAGGTGTTCAAACCCGTTGTTGCATGAGGTGTTCAAACCCGTTGTTGCATGAGGTGTTCAAACCCGTTGTTGCATGAGGTGTTCAAACCCGTTGTTGCATGAGGTGTTCAAACCCGTTGTTGCAGAGGTGTTCAAACCCGTTGTTGCATGAGGTGTTCAAACCCGTTGTTGCATGAGGTGTTCAAACCCGTTGTTGCATGAGGTGTTCAAACCCGTTGTTGCATGAGGTGTTCAAACCCGTTGTTACATGAGGTGTTCAAACCCGTTGTTGCATGAGGTGTTCAAACCCGTTGTTGCATGAGGTGTTCAAACCCGTTGTTGCATGAGGTGTTCAAACCCGTTGTTGCACGAGGTGTTCAAACCCGTTGTTGCATGAGGTGTTCAAACCCGTTGTTGCATGAGGTGTTCAAACCCGTTGTTGCATGAGGTGTTCAAACCCGTTGTTGCATGAGGTGTTCAAACCCGTTGTTGCACGAGGTGTTCAAACCCGTTGTAACATTAGGTGTTCAAACCCACCGTTGCACGAGGTGTTCAAACCCGTTGTTGCATGAGGTGTTCAATCCCGTTGTTGCATGAGGTGTTCAAACCCGTTGTTGCACGAGGTGTTCAAACCCGTTGTTGCACGAGGTGTTCAAACCCGTTGTTGCATGAGGTGTTCAAACCCGTTGTTGCATGAGGTGTTCAAACCCGTTGTTGCATGAGGTGTTCAAACCCGTTGTTGCACGAGGTGTTCAAACCCGTTGTTGCATGAGGTGTTCAAACCCGTTGTTGCATGAGGTGTTCAAACCCGTTGTTGCATGAGGTGTTCAAACCCGTTGTTGCAGAGGTGTTCAAACCCGTTGTTGCATGAGGTGTTCAAACCCGTTGTTGCATGAGGTGTTCAAACCCGTTGTTGCATGAGGTGTTCAAACCCGTTGTTGCATGAGGTGTTCAAACCCGTTGTTGCATGAGGTGTTCAAACCCGTTGTTACATGAGGTGTTCAAACCCGTTGTTGCACGAGGTGTTCAAACCCGTTGTTGCATGAGGTGTTCAAACCCGTTGTTGCATGAGGTGTTCAAACCCGTTGTTGCATGAGGTGTTCAAACCCGTTGTTGCACGAGGTGTTCAAACCCGTTGTTGCATGAGGTGTTCAAACCCGTTGTTGCATGAGGTGTTCAAACCCGTTGTTGCAGAGGTGTTCAAACCCGTTGTTGCATGAGGTGTTCAAACCCGTTGTTGCATGAGGTGTTCAAACCCGTTGTTGCACGAGGTGTTCAAACCCGTTGTTGCATGAGGTGTTCAAACCCGTTGTTACATGAGGTGTTCAAACCCGTTGTTGCATGAGGTGTTCAAACCCGTTGTTACATGAGGTGTTCAAACCCGTTGTTGCATGAGGTGTTCAAACCCGTTGTTGCACGAGGTGTTCAAACCCGTTGTTGCATGAGGTGTTCAAACCCGTTGTTGCATGAGGTGTTCAAACCCGTTGTTGCATGAGGTGTTCAAACCCGTTGTTGCATGAGGTGTTCAAACCCGTTGTTGCACGAGGTGTTCAAACCCGTTGTTGCATGAGGTGTTCAAACCCGTTGTTGCACGAGGTGTTCAAACCCGTTGTTGCATGAGGTGTTCAAACCCGTTGTTGCATGAGGTGTTCAAACCCGTTGTTGCACGAGGTGTTCAAACCCGTTGTTGCATGAGGTGTTCAAACCCGTTGTTGCATGAGGTGTTCAAACCCGTTGTTGCACGAGGTGTTCAAACCCGTTGTTGCATGAGGTGTTCAAACCCGTTGTTGCACGAGGTGTTCAAACCCGTTGTTACATGAGGTGTTCAAACCGTTGTTGCATGAGGTGTTCAAACCCGTTGTTCACGAGGTGTTCAAACCCGTTGTTACATGAGGTGTTCAAACCCGTTGTTGCATGAGGTGTTCAAACCCGTTGTTGCATGAGGTGTTCAAACCCGTTGTTGCAAGAGGTGTTCAAACCCGTTGTTGCACGAGGTGTTCAAACCCGTTGTTGCACGAGGTGTTCAAACCCGTTGTTGCATGAGGTGTTCAAACCCGTTGTTGCATGAGGTGTTCAAACCCGTTGTTGCATGAAGTGTTCAAACCCGTTGTTGCATGAAGTGTTCAAACCCGTTGTTGCACGAGGTGTTCAAACCCGTTGTTGCATGAGGTGTTCAAACCCGTTGTTGCATGAAGTGTTCAAACCCGTTGTTGCATGATGTGTTCAAACCCGTTGTTGCACGAGGTGTTCAAACCCGTTGTTGCACGAGGTGTTCAAACCCGTTGTTGCATGAAGTGTTCAAACCCGTTGTTGCATGATGTGTTCAAACCCGTTGTTGCACGAGGTGTTCAAACCCGTTGTTGCACGAGGTGTTCAAACCCGTTGTTGCATGAGTGTTCAAACCCGTTGTTGCATGATGTGTTCAAACCCGTTGTTGCACGAGGTGTTCAAACCCGTTGTTGCATGAGGTGTTCAAACCCGTTGTTGCATGAAGTGTTCAAACCCGTTGTTGCATGAAGTGTTCAAACCCGTTGTTGCACGAGGTGTTCAAACCCGTTGTTGCATGAGGTGTTCAAACCCGTTGTTGCATGAAGTGTTCAAAACCGTTGTTGCATGATGTGTTCAAACCCGTTGTTGCACGAGGTGTTCAAACCCGTTGTTGCACGAGGTGTTCAAACCCGTTGTTGCATGAGGTGTTCAAACCCGTTGTTACATGAGGTGTTCAAACCCGTTGTTGCATGAGAGTGTTCAAACCCGTTGTTGCATGAGGTGTTCAAACCCGTTGTTGCATGAGGTGTTCAAACCCGTTGTTGCATGAGGTGTTCAAACCCGTTGTTGCACGAGGTGTTCAAACCCGTTGTTGCACGAGGTGTTCAAACCCGTTGTTGCACGAGGTGTTCAAACCCGTTGTTGCATGAGGTGTTCAAACCCGTTGTTGCACGAGGTGTTCAAACCCGTTGTTGCACGAGGTGTTAATCACAAGTCCGACTCTGTCGTAACGTTTCGAATCAGCTGTCATGTCTTGTCTGATCAATATAATGTGTACGCACGTTCTCTAATGGAACCTGTCTCGAGTAGACCTTTACGTGGAGTATTACCATATCGATAGGCCTTTTGGCAAGTTCACGGCCGATAGCAGTGCATTTGTCTGAAATCGTTTATAAGATCAGTCCGGGGAGACTCTGGCGTGTACACGCAGTGAGCTGATGCATTTTTGTTTCTGCTGCAATCAGTAGCTGTGTGGGCTGCGATCCAATACTTAATCTGCACAATTAATCAACTTGGTAAAGAGTGGCTGCACGTCTTTGGTGCAACCACTGTCCACGTTGGAGCGAGCGAACACAAACGTCTTTCCGGACCATGGATCTACGCTCTGCGCCATCGTTTCTCTCTTGGTAAAATAATTTTACTATCAGAACAGAAGGTGTTCGTAATTTGTCATTGTCACCCGGTGACACGTCACTCGACTAATTCTGGTGCTTTGGCTGATAAATCTAACAACAGGTTGTCTGTTGATGATACATAAAAAGTGTAGTCACACACGGGCGTGTGGTCAAGGCTTATTCCTTGAGCTGTTCTGAGCGGTGCATAGTGAGCAGCCGGGCGTGTTCACATGACAAGCCCACTACACCCGTCGGGCGCCGTACGTCGGCGTGGACGCTAGTATTCTACAGACAGGTTGAGACAAAGGACAGGACAAGTCGATATACGGAACACTACAGGGATACAGCAGCGTCGGATACGGCATGGACAAGTGAAGATACAGATAACATCACGGACTAAAGTAGCCGACATTGACATACTGCTTCATTCACCAATATTATTTGTGTATTGTCCTGCAAAACATTTTCATTAATGCCACAAACGAATAGTCGCGTGTTGTCACGGTGGTTTCTTTTACGACTGTACTGACAGGGCACGGCCAGGACAAACAGTATTACGACTGTACTGACAGGGCACGGCCAGGACAAACAGTATTACGACTGTACTGACAGGACACGGCCAGGACAAACGGTATTACGACTGTACTGACAGGGCACGGCCAGGACAAACAGTATTACGACTGTACTGACAGGGCACGGCCAGGACAAACAGTATTACGACTGTACTGACAGGGCACGGCCAGGACAAACGGTATTACGACTGTACTGACAGGGCACAGCTAGGACAAACGGTATTACGACTGTACTGACAGGGCACGGCCAGGACAAACGGTATTACGACTGTACTGACAGGGCACGGCCAGGACAAACAGTATTACGACTGTACTGACAGGGCACGGCCAGGACAAACAGTATTACGACTGTACTGACAGGGCACGGCCAGGACAAACAGTATTACGACTGTACTGACAGGGCACGGCCAGGACAAACGGTATTACGACTGTACTGACAGGGCACGGCCAGGACAAACAGTATTACGACTGTACTGACAGGGCACGGCCAGGACAAACAGTATTACAACTGTACTGACAGGGCACGGCCAGGACAAACAGTATTACGACTGTACTGACAGGGCACGGCCAGGACAAACAGTATTACGACTGTACTGACAGGGCACGGCCAGGACAAACAGTATTACGACTGTACTGACAGGACACGGCCAGGACAAACGGTATTACGACTGTACTGACAGGGCACGGCCAGGACAAACAGTATTACGACTGTACTGACAGGGCACGGCCAGGACAAACAGTATTACGACTGTACTGACAGGGCACGGCCAGGACAAACGGTATTACGACTGTACTGACAGGGCACAGCTAGGTCAAACGGTATTACGACTGTACTGACAGGGCACGGCCAGGACAAACAGTATTACGACTGTACTGACAGGGCACGGCCAGGACAAACAGTATTACGACTGTACTGACAGGGCACGGCCAGGACAAACAGTATTACGACTGTACTGACAGGGCACGGCCAGGACAAACGGTATTACGACTGTACTGACAGGGCACGGCCAGGACAAACGGTATTACGACTGTACTGACAGGGCACGGCCAGGACAAACGGTATTACGACTGTACTGACAGGGCACGGCCAGGACAAACAGTATTACGACTGTACTGACAGGGCACGGCCAGGACAAACAGTATTACGACTGTACTGACAGGGCACGGCCAGGACAAACAGTATTACGACTGTACTGACAGGGCACGGCCAGGACAAACAGTATTACGACTGTACTGACAGGGCACGGCCAGGACAAACAGTATTACGACTGTACTGACAGGGCACGGCCAGGACAAACAGTATTACGACTGTACTGACAGGGCACGGCCAGGACAAACAGTATTACGACTGTACTGACAGGGCACGGCCAGGACAAACGGTATTACGACTGTACTGACAGGGCACGGCCAGGACAAACAGTATTACGACTGTACTGACAGGGCACGGCCAGGACAAACAGTATTACAACTGTACTGACAGGGCACGGCCAGGACAAACAGTATTACAACTGTATTGACAGGGCACGGCCAGGACAAACAGTATTACGACTGTACTGACAGGGCACGGCCAGGACAAACGGTATTACGACTGTACTGACAGGGCACGGCCAGGACAAACAGTATTACAACTGTATTGACAGGGCACGGCCAGGACAAACAGTATTACAACTGTATTGACAGGGCACGGCCAGGACAAACGGTATTACAACTGTACTGACAGGGCACGGCCAGGACAAACAGTATTACGACTGTACTGACAGGGCACGGCCAGGACAAACAGTATTACGACTGTACTGACAGGGCACGGCCAGGACAAACGGTATTACAACTGTACTGACAGGGCACGGCCAGGACAAACAGTATTACGACTGTACTGACAGGGCACGGCCAGGACAAACAGTATTACGACTGTACTGACAGGGCACGGCCAGGACAAACAGTATTACGACTGTACTGACAGGGCACGGCCAGGACAAACGGTATTACGACTGTACTGACAGGGCACGGCCAGGACAAACGGTATTACAACTGTACTGACAGGGCACGGCCAGGACAAACAGTATTACAACTGTATTGACAGGGCACGGCCAGGACAAACAGTATTACGACTGTACTGACAGGGCACGGCCAGGACAAACGGTATTACAACTGTACTGACAGGGCACGGCCAGGACAAACAGTATTACAACTGTACTGACAGGCACGGCCAGGACAAACAGTATTACGACTGTACTGACAGGGCACGGCCAGGACAAACGGTATTACGACTGTACTGACAGGGCACGGCCAGGACAAACGGTATTACGACTGTACTGACAGGGCACGGCCAGGACAAACGGTATTACGACTGTACTGACAGGGCACGGCCAGGACAAACAGTATTACAACTGTATTGACAGGGCACGGCCAGGACAAACGGTATTACAACTGTACTGACAGGGCACGGCCAGGACAAACAGTATTACAACTGTATTGACAGGGCACGGCCAGGACAAACAGTATTACGACTGTACTGACAGGGCACGGCCAGGACAAACAGTATTACAACTGTATTGACAGGGCACGGCCAGGACAAACAGTATTACGACTGTACTGACAGGGCACGGCCAGGACAAACAGTGTTACAACTGTATTGACAGGGCACGGCCATGACAAACAGTATTACGACTGTACTGACAAAGCACGGCCAGGCCAAACAGTATTACAACTGTATTGACAGGGCACGGCCAGGACAAACAGTATTACGACTGTACTGACAAAGCACGGCCAGGACAAACAGTATTACAACTGTATTGACAGGGCACGGCCAGGACAAACATTATTACAACTGTATTGACAGGGCACGGCCAGGACAAACAGTATTACAACTTTATTGACAGGGCACGGCCATGACAAACAGTATTACGACTGTACTGACAAAGCACGGCCAGGCCAAACAGTATTACAACTGTATTGACAGGGCACGGCCAGGACAAACAGTATTACGACTGTACTGACAGGGCACGGCCAGGACAAACAGTATTACAACTGTATTGACAGGGCACGGCCAGGACAAACAGTATTACGACTGTACTGACAGGGCACGGCCAGGACAAACAGTATTACGACTGTACTGACAGGGCACGGCCAGGACAAACGGTCTTACGACTGTATTGACAGGGCACGGCCAGGACAAACGGTATTACAACTGTACTGACAGGGCACGGCCAGGAAAAACAGTATTACAACTGTATTGACAGGGCACGGCCAGGGCAAACAGTATTACGACTGTACTGACAGGGCACGGCCAGGGCAAACGGTATTACGACGGTGCTGACAGGGCACGGCCAGGACAAACAGTATTACGACTGTACTGACAGGGCACGGCCAGGACAAACAGTATTACGACTGTACTTATAGGGCACGGCCAGGACAAACAGTATGCGACTGTACTGACAGGGTTCGGCCAGGACAAACAGTATTACGACTGTACTGACAGGGTTCGGCCAGGACAAACAGCATTACGACTGTACTGACAGGGCACGGCCAGGACAAACAGCATTACGACTGTACTAACCGGGCTCGGCCAGGACAAACGGTATTACGACTGTACTGACAGGGCTCGGCCAGGACAAACGGTATTACGACTGTACTGACAGGGCTCAGCCAGGACAAACGGTATTACGACTGTACTGCCAGGACAAACAGTGTTACGACTGTACTGACAGGGCACGGCCAGGACAAGCAGTATTACAACTGTACTGACAGGGCACGGCCAGGACAAACAGTATTACAACTGTACTGACAGGGCTAGGCCAGGACAAACGGTATTACGACTGTACTGACAGGGCACGGCCAGGACAAACAGTGTTACGACTGTACTGAGAGGACAGACGGCCAGGACAAACAGTATTACGACTGTACTGACAGGGCACGGCCAGGACAAACAGTATTACCACTGTGCTGACAGAGCCGACGGCCAGGACAAACAGTATTACGACTGTACTGACAGGGCTCGGCCAGGACAAACGGTATTACGACTGTACTGACAGGGCTCGGCCAGGACAAACGGTATTACGACTGTACTGACAGGGCTCAGCCAGGACAAACAGTATTACGACTGTACTGCCAGGACAAACAGTGTTACGACTGTACTGACAGGACACGGCCAGGACAAGCAGTATTAGAACTGTACTGACAGGGCACGGCCAGGACAAACAGTGTTACAACTGTACTGACAGGGCTAGGCCAGGACAAACGGTATTACGACTGTACTGACAGGGCACGGCCAGGACAAACAGTGTTACGACTGTACTGACAGGACACGGCCAGGACAAACAGTATTACAACTGTACTGACAGGACAGACGGCCAGGACAAACAGTATTACGACTGTACTGACAGGGCACGGCCAGGACAAACAGTATTACCACTGTGCTGACAGAGCCGACGGCCAGGACAAACAGTATTACCATTGTACTGACAGGGCCGACGGCCAGGACAAACAGTATTACCATTGTACTGACAGGGCCGAGGAAAAGACAATATAGACATACCTACGTCAACACACACACCAACCGACGCCTACAAACGCCTACAAAATGTACGTCAACCCCCAATATGTGACTTCATTTCTGACTACAACTATTGATCATAGATAACGAAACATTATATCCAAACTACGGTAAACTATCCGAAACCTTTCTGTACTTTTCAATGAATTCGTAAATTGCTCCTTCCGTGAACGTCATCAAGTCAACATATGGCGACAACATGCAAAGGTCATTCTTTTATTTCAATAATCATTGCAAAACACCACAAAGGAATAAAACTGATAGAATAGTCATATGGCGTGAGTTAAAAGATCTATGAAGCAATGTATTGATGCCGTTTACCCTTAACAATGGTGCCAGATATGCCCACGTTGATATGCGATAATTACTTTCGATGAAATGTTCTCAGATGTTGGCCCAATAAAGAAACTAACTGGCCCATATGTGCGACGTGGACTAGTCACGACTTTAT
>JAODUO010001320.1:55000-77500 GCA_025642075.2 Ridgeia piscesae | reverse complement strand
GCGGCAGCGGCAGCGGCAGCGGCAGCGGCAGCGGCAGCGGCAGCGGCAGCGGCAGCGGCAGCGGCAGTGGTAGGGACTGTGATATGTCGGTCAATGATTGATTCTATGTGGCTAGTTCAAATACTTGATGGAGGATGGAATGAATGATTTAAGGGCACGCCGGGTCATTACAGTTGGCATTCTCTATCTCCTTCCAGGGGGGAAGGTCGTAATGGTCGTGTAAGAAATGGGTGAGGTCATATAAGATTTTCGTAGCCATTTGCAGTGTTCTTGATTTGTATAACTGCACCAGACTGGTACAGCATCCAGCGATCTTACAAGAAATGGGGTATATTCTGTTTATTTTTCTCTTAGTTTGGCTGAGAGGTTACCCCACCAGCAAATGAGATCGAAAGCCTTTTCACAAATGAATCGTGGAACACAAACACAAGTTTTCCTCTATGTGCAAGACATTGAGTTTTCTCAGGAAGTAACTCTTTACTGGCCTTTCTTATATAGATTCATTGTGTTAGCATCCCACCCAAGTTTGTCATCGACTGTTGTATCCAGATATTTATAAGAATGCACAATGTTTATATTTTGCCCATTGATGTCGACAGGGTTGGGATGATGTACATCTGATTGGAAGAATATTGCAATTTCCTTGGCTTTGATAACATTTAACTCGAAGCATGGCACAAAGTGTTCTATGTCATTTTTGTAGCATGTTTCTTCGTTAGACAGCAAACCGACAAGAGCAGCGTCGTCTACATAGTCGAAGTAGTGATTGTTTGAGTAAGGATTTCTGCATGAATTAGTGTACATCGTATACAAGAATGGCGACAGTACACACCCCTGAGGAGTTCCTGTGTAGATAGACACACGTGGCGAATACACGCCACTGACAGTCACATACTGTGAGCGGTTGGTAAGGAAACTGTGCATAAGCATGACAAATTAGTTACCAACACAAAGATCGACAAGTTTTCTGATCATTAAATGCGGCTGTATTGTGTTAAATGTCAGGGCCAGCAGCTTTGTAAACTTTCACATTCTTAAAAACACTGGCTACATCATCTCTTGATATTTCGAACATGTCCGCTGGTAGTAAATCAGCACATTGAACAGCATAATTCCCCTCGACTTCAAAGTCGTGACAGTCAAAGCGGCAGTAAAATGTGTTGAAATCGTTAACAAATTCGTGGAGTTAGAAACAGAGCAGCGTTTGTTCGATTTGTTACGACCAAGGATTGACTTGACGCTGTACCACGCCTGCTTAGTGTTGTCCTGCTTAAACTGCCCTTGTATATTATTTGTCTTTTTACACTTCCTTACACAGGCTTTTAGTCCTGCCTGAGCCATCTTTAATGAAATTCTATCAACTCTCTGAAATGCATATTGCTTAGCTTTCAATTTGTTTTTATTTCTTTAGCCATCCACGGTTTTTCAGTAGGATATACTTTAACAGAAGTTCATGTGATCAGTAACAATGTCAGTCGATGGTTATGAGACATATTTGTACGCGTTCTTGATGTTACAGTAGCATATGTCGATCGGTTTGTTGCCCCGTGTCGTACAGGTTACACATTGCTTGTACGTCGGAATGTAAATTTGTTACCTGCAGCCGTTGAAATCGTCGAGTAGTTTAGGCGCACTGGTTGATATGTTATCAAGTTCATGCATATATTGCATAATAGTTTCAGCAACTACGGTGTAATTTGCGCTGGGAGGCATATACTGTGCTAAATATTGTGTAAACTCACGTGGCAGGTAAAAAGGTCGACAGGAAATGAATAAAAGTTCAATATCCGGGGTGCATATAATCCGTTTAACAGTGTGATTATTGCACCAACGCTCATTAATGAAGCAACACAGACCGCCTCGCCTCTGCTTCTCAGAGGCTTTAGTTCTATCAGCCCTAATCGTCGCACCAAAAAACCGTCCACACATAGGTGCTGGCTGTCGACCGTATCGTCCAGCCATAGCTCATTTGCGTCACGCTATTCGGTAAGAAACTTGGCGTTAGCGTCCAATTCGTCCAATTTGATTCGTAGGGATCGAATGTTCCTGAGAATCACAGTCCTATTTAGTTATCTGTTCTCCTCCATGCCAGCCAACAGACGGTCGTGTGAAATACCTGTGGCTGGTGACCCGCCGAAACTCTTGGCAAACGCAAAACAGACTACCGAGAGTGCTGAATTAGGTCCTATTTAGATATTGACATCATCGCGGGGGCTCTTGACGCAGGTAGGACTACCTTTGATGCGAAAACGTATCGACGATCATGTACAATGAAGTGTTTTGAATGGAGAAACAGTCACTTCCTAGACGGGAAACACAGCTAAGTCTGACCGGCATACTGTTTACGCTTACGGCAATGTCTCACCTAGACACACCTGGCAGACACTCGAAACAATATTGATAGCTATTATTTTATAAAATCACTGTGCGAACTGTGGAACGTTCCTTTATACAGAGTTAACCACATGATTGTGAAGCAGAAGTCTCTGTTTGGAGTGAAACAACGACCAGGAGTAGCACATAAGAGACATATTTACCAACGTAGTGTACATATCGATCTAATAGAAAACATGCGATACACTGGAACAAAAGATGTTAAATGAGTTGCAATGCTATGGAATAAGTGGCTTGTTTCTGGACAAGATAAAACGTCACGTAACCAGTTGTAGACAATACGTGTACCATAGCAGTAGTAACTAAGAGCTAAGGAAACTAAGCGTTAGACACAATGTAATAGCTCCTGTATTCGTTCACGTATCTCATGTGTAAACTCACCGCCTGAGAAGGCGTTTCAGCGAGACATTACCTAATCAAATATGCGTACAGGGGATTTCTGATGTTTCGAGGAAATATGATATATGGGCGAGATTGAATTTGATAAACACGATATGGCTGACTACTGCTGCGTTCGGCCGACCATTCATCACAATCCACGGCCAGAAGAATTGTCATCACCGTCGTCGGCTTCACTTACCGCGTCTATTTCTGGATTCTCGTCTCCGTTCAGACACGCCGATGTTCGACGGAGTTGCAGGTCACAGCAAACGTCAACCAAGTTTAATTTCTCCTTGAGCAGTTTCGTTTGGATAGCAAAGTTGGATTCCAGGCCGATAAGCCATCTTATACCATCGAAAGTTCGTCAGAATTCAATTCAATACGTTTTATTCCAACATGTTTTATTTAGACATATTATATTCAAACAAAGATTCAACAGACAGCACAATCCGCGACTGCCACACACGACGTTTTGTATTTTGTATTGGTGTACATATAATGCTATACATAAAGGAAAACATTAGAAATTTTGAAACTTGTATTGAATGTATCCCCAAGTACCTTTTATAAACAGCAGTATATAAGGAAAAAACAAGAACATTTGAAAAGACCTAATGAATCATTTAATAATAATTTATGATTGTTTACCTATATGCGTGCTTGAAAGACCTAAAGAATCTTTGCAAATGTTTGTCCATCACAAAAGCATGTCGACTTGTCTTCTCCGAAGGAAGTGGTCATTGTGTACAAGGTCAAGGTCAACCGCTGCCAGACGTCTCAACAAACTATTCAGGCGATGACGTGAGTTGACTGCACAAGAACCGTCTGCGACAGGTTTTGTCGACACAAACGGTGCATGGCGAGCATACACCGAGGGCTAGAGACAGGTGTGTCGCAATTAAACTGCGTGATACGTAAACAAACTTCCTCTTTTTTAATTGTCAGTCTAAAACACACAGTGAAGTCTGAATTGGTAAACCAAGTAACGTCAGTGTCATCACTCTGATCTCTCGTCCACGCCAGTGTGGAGACCCGCCTAGGTCAACGTCGTGTCCAAACTGAACCCATCGTATTGAGTAACGTGGTTTGTAAAAAAATATGCTTCTTTTTATAATATAACAAAACGCTGTACAGTAAATAGCCTGTAACCTAGACAGTAATGAATCGGCAACTGATGTGCATGGTATGATGCAACATCGACGTGATTACATGCTTCAAACTACAGGATATATGTCTATCGTGATGGTCTGCATACATTATATTGTGCGCAGGGTGCAGTAAGGGAGCCTGTGTGATAACGAAAGGCCGCTCGACGTGGGACTTAAGATAACTAGCAAAAATATCCGTTCTCCGGACGGCGTCATACAAGTGTACATAGATAAGCAGAAGATGGTTTCTCTGAGTAAATGACGTTTGTTTGTGTAACCAGTTGCGTAAAACACGTCCAGTTGCGTAAACACATATTCATAAGAAAACATGCGTCATAATGTTGATAATGATGATGATTCTGATAATAATGTAATAATAATCGCAAAAAGCATGTGTGCCGTTGTGAATACTAGACTAGCGTACGTACAATGTCTGGTGTGAATCATATATCGGTAAAAAGCATTCATTTGGAATCTCGAAGCAAATAATTGCGTTATCGAGGTCGATTATCTGAAGGTTTAATGTCACAGATGCAAGAATCCTGGAGAAAAACTGTAATATGTAAACACACATATGTACACATGTACGCACTCAGACATAGCCACATGTGCACGCATGCACACACGCAGATACATACACACGCATGCAGACACACGCGAACGCCAGCTGAATTATGGTTAAATTGTGTAATGTATACAGTTGTGACGTAACCATAGAATTGGACAAACGGGGACTACCCGCTAGTATCCAACGTCTTTTCTAGTACTGCGTTTAATGATCTGAAAGTGCATTACTGTCAATACTGGAGCACGGCCACAACGACAGTTTTGGTTATTGCTGTAATTGGGTTTAACGTTATATGTGTTCACGTGAACTGATCATCGCTTCATGACACTCCACAAACACACCGAGTCTGAGAGCATCATTTGCTACTGGCAGCACAAACACACTGAGAGCGTCAGTGCACGCTACGAGTTCCATAACACACAGAGAGCGTCGGTACATGCTACTGGCAACACAAACACACTGAGAGCTTCAGTGCACGCTACGAGTTCCATAACACACAGAGAGCGTCGGTACATGCTACTGGCAGCACAAACACACTGGGAGCGTCAGTGCACGCTACGGGTTCCACAACACACAGAGAGCATCGGTACACGCTATTACCTGCCAGCGACTATTCGAATATCTACTACCTCAACAACTCTCAAAGGTTCTGTCATTTTCGTGACGAAAACATGATAGGCTGGTAACATACCAACAGAGACAACGTATTGTATATGTAACTTTGACAGTATTATCAATATATTGTCTTCTTCAGCATGGTATTTCCAACGGACATAGTGTGTCTGATACCCCATTAGGCGTGGGAAGCTTGATACCCTACTACCCCCAATATTACGACTTACGTTGTTGTTCGAATCTCCTACTTACACACGAGTTACGACGCAAGTAACTTCCCGGCGTTGCCATGACAACAGCATGCACACCGTCACACTATGTCACAGGTCCGTAGTGAGCTATCATATTGCCATCGAAGACAAGATTCTATGTGAAACACATTCGTTTACGAGTCACGCTCTTATACTCTCGTTAAACGTGACGTACTTCCGGCCGGCATGTGTCAGGTGTGACGGCGACTGCCCGCCTCTGGTTCGAGCGTCACGCGTGACTGAGTGTGCCGGACGTCGGCGGTCGCCCGTCAACTAAGTACTTCGTCTCCCGCATCTCGCCGATAAAATGCAAATTCGCACGTGATTTGTGTTTGTGTTTGTGAGTTTGCTGGTTGCTGAACGCAATGGACACAACGCATAACACTTGGTAAATCTGCGTTCGTCTCTGTATTGTGTTTCCATAAGATCAAACGCGACAACAGTCCCGAGACTTTACCTATCATATTTTGTTGCTCTCTGCCTGGGTTGCAATTTTCAAATCATCCATGAAATTTCTTTGCCTTCGCCTATTCGTGTCGGAATGTCAATAACTCTCGGTGATGTAATTTATAATACCAAAATCTTAGTAATAAATGTCACCTACACATGTGTCGAAATTAACATTTAAAGTACACTACGTCTGAGACGCTCTTCGTGTAAACATGTCATTATTCATGTGGGTAGGTAACGAAGACGTCACTACAGTCCACACAAGTAGCGTTGGCGTGCGATTGCACATGCGTGCGACAGACACATGTATGAAACACTATGAGGTCCACAACGGCTTTCAGGGTGTCGGAATGGGAGGGGGTGGGACAGACATGTTCGAGCATGTAAAATCATGATTGGTTTGTCGTATTGTGGTGCAACATACCTTACTAAAAACATTATTCCAAAGCCGAAGGCGAGCATGGATCAATGCCTCCGGTAAATATGCCACTTGAAGTCCATATGTCTAGGTACTGCAAGAAAAGAGAAAGAAGTGCGGCCACAATATAATAACAAAGTCGCCCAAGCGGCAGCCCGTCAGTGCACGCTCACACAGGTCGTGACGCTCGCACTCACACGACTCGTGAAATAACACTTCGCCAGCTGCTCGCAGTGTTGATATTTGCTGGTGCATTTGCATTCACGTCACTGACGTCGATCGGGCAATAAATTCAGTAAAAAAATGATCAGCGAGGTAATAGGTGGAAATATTGAACTGCTGATACACGCTTAAGGTAAATACAACCTCTCTCGGATGACGGCGGATGACAAACCTTGTGCCATTTATGTCGTCAACCAGAATAACAGCAATCATTTCATTACGAGTAGCGTTGATGTGCATTGCTGTACGGCGGCGGAGTGACACACACACACGACACACACACACACACACACACACACACACACACACACACACACACACACACACACACACACACACACACACACACACACACACACACACACACACACACACACACACACACGCACACACACACACACCACACACACACACACACACAAACTATACACATATATATATATATATATATATATATATATATATATATATATATATATATATATATAGGGTAACCGTGATCAAGTAGATGTTTACAAATGTAAAGATTGAAGGTATGGTATGAAAACAGAACTAGGAGATGTCTTGTGCATTTGGAAGGGAAGCTAAGGTTTGAAGTGGTACAAGATACAAGTTACAAGATACAAGATACAAGATACAAGATACAAGATACAAGATACAAGATACAAGATACAAGATACAAGATACAAGATACAAGATACAAGATACAAGATACAAGATACAAGATACAAGATACAAGATACAACATAGTACATAGTACATAGTACATACAACATGCAACATGCACCATGCACCATGCACCATGCACCATGCGACATGCGACATGCGACATGCGACATGCGACATGCGACATGCGACATGCGACATGCGACATGCGACATGCGACATGCGACATGCGACATGCGACATGCGACATGCGACATGCGACATGCGACATGCGACATGCGACATGCGACATGCGACATACGACATACGACATACGACATACGACATACGACATACGACATACGACATACAACATACAACATACAACATACAACATACAACATACAACATACAACATACACATACAACATACAACATACAACATACAACATACAACATACAACAAACAACATACAACATACAACATACAAATACAAAAACAACATACAACATACAACATACAACATACAACATACAACATACAACATACAACATACAACATACAACATACAACATACAACATACAACATACAACATACAACATACAACATACAACATACAACATACAACATACAACATACAAGGTGTAGAGTGGTCTTAGCAAGAGTTATCTTTGATGCCTCGAGCAAATATGTCTGACATCAAGAGACGTGCCTGCAAAGTCGTCACTGTCACTGTCTCGTATCGCTCGGTAAGTTGGACAAAACCACGGAAACAAGATGACACGATAAATGGCGTTGACGACCGAAGCCTATGACATATACACGGCACGCGGTGAAACGGGGGGACAAAATTGAATGAAAGAGAAGATTGAACGAGCAGACAGGAAATCGATGTTGATAGGTGCTCAGGACAGGTCATACCTGGGAGACGATCAACACGAGACATACCACATACACAGTTTAATATCATGTTTATCTCACTCTCTCTCTCTCTCCTCTCTCTCTCTCTCTCTCTCTCTCTCTCTCTCTCTCTCTCTCTCTCTCTCTCTGTCCCCTCTCTCGTCTCTCTCTCTCTCTCGCACTCTCTCTCTCTCTCACTCTCTCTCTCTCTCTCTGTCCTCTGCTCTCTCTCTGTCTCTCTGTCTCTCTGTCTCTCTGTCTCTCTGTCTCTCTGTCTCTTCTGTCTCTTCTTCTCTCTCTCTGTCTCTCTCTCTCTCTCTCTCTCTCTCTCTCTCTCTCTCTCTCTCTCTGCTCTCTCTCTCTGTCTCTCTGTCTCTCTGTCTCTCTGTCTCTCTGTCTCTCTGTCTCTTCTCTCTGCCTCTGCTCTCTGTCTCTCTCTCTCTCTTCTCTCTCTCTCTCTCTCTCTCTCTCTCTCTCTCTCTCTCTCTCTCTCTTCTTCTTCTCTCTCTCTCTCTCTCTCTCTCTCTCTCTCTCTCTCTCTCTCTCTCTCTCTCTCTTTATCTGTGCTTGTCTGTGCTGCGTGTGTGCGTGTGTGCGTGTGTGGTGTGGTGTGTGTGTGGTGTGTGCGTGTGTGCGTGTGTGCGTGTGTGCGTGTGTGCGTGTGTGCGTGTGTGTGCGTGTGTGCGTGTGTGCGTGTGTGCGTGTGTGCGTGTGTGCGTGTGTGCGTGTGTGCGTGTGTGCGTGTGTGCGTGTGTGCGTGTGTGCGTGTGTGCGTGTGCGCGTGTGCGCGTGTGCGCGTGTGCGCGTGTGCGCGTGTGCGCGTGTGCGCGTGTGCGCGTGTGCGCGTGTGCGCGTGTGCGCGTGTGCGCGTGTGCGCGCGTGCGCGCGTGCGGGTGTGCGGGTGTGCGGGTGTGCGGGTGTGCGGGTGTGCGGGTGAGCGTGCGTGTATGCATGTCTCTCTCTATATGTATGCAGGCGCAAGCGTGCATATATGATGTACGTGTGTTTGTGTGTCTTTATGCTCCAGGTCCGCTACAATAATTTGGAGCTAGTCACATCGATACCAGCACAGACAGACCACTGCCACATTAACACACGAGAATACGGCTACAGTCTCGCCAGTGTATTACGACGGTCTATGTTAAAACAACAGACATTGATTGTGCGCTGTGTTAATTAACGTCGCCCGCCTGTCCGCCTGTCCGCCTGCAGGTACGTAGAGCATTGATCACTTGGGCGGCTGGCGAGTCACCTCGGTACATCCCTGAGTGTCGCGTGCCCATGCCGTAAACCGACGTCGTCATAGTGTCGTTATTATGTCGGCCGTTCAACCACCACGCCTGTCATTAGCAGTAATAAAAGGCTAGTATAGCGAAGCGAGCTTACGGGCACTTTGTAGCAAATTGCGAGCAATTAAGCTGAAAATAGCTAGCGCCGAGGACAGTTACGAATCTATTTGACTCATTTATGATTTGGCAAAGGGTACCTAGTGTGTTCGCAATCACTGCAGTCTGAGATTGTAACCGGAGCGCATGCACACGCGGACACACTCACGGACCCGTGCATACACCTATGGGTATACATACAAATGAACGCAGACACATGCGTATGTACGATCAAACGCAAGCACTTACGTACGAAGACTCGCACACGAACACACATGCAGGACCAGCGCACACACTCCCACACACACTCACATACGCATACACCGACGCACACCGCACGCACGCACGCACGCACGCACGCACGCACGCGTGAAGGTTAGTCATTACATGTCACGATTCAGTCCTTTTTATAACAACAGCCTATACCCAACCATGGAATATCAAAGTAAAGCAGGAAATATAACCTTCGCCCTAGTTTGAACTTTTGGTTTCTATCCTAGAAACGACTAACACCTCACTGAACAAAATTACTTGAAATTGCTACCTTTTTATTTTTTCGAAATGCGTCGTCAATTAGTAGAAAAGAAAGCATTGTTTAAAGGAACAGAATGAATAGTGAGAGTGACCGGTGACCTCGCCGGGGACGGAGATACAACTACAGTCTACGTTTTAGTTGAACTACTTTTTAGTTAAATATTTTTGTACTTTCGTACAGTTTTCAGTACTTTTACTTTAATGCATTTGCGAAATAACAAAGTATTTGTACTTAAGACCGTTCCAAAAGTGCTTCGTTTTGAAGTACTTTTAAATACTGTTTTAGTATATTGAAGTGTGATTATGCAGTATCAAATCAATGAGTCAGTGACTTTCCAGTCCTCCGTCACCTCTCCGGGAATTGGCGACTGGCTAGATCCTGTGACCAGATGGTAGTGGCTTTGAAACATGGATGCAGAAGGTCTTTAAAATGTCTCCGTATTTAAAAAAGGATATATTTAAACAATTCCTCTCATAAAAATCACAATGGCTCCCTCACAACCAATATTATCCACTTATAATGCTATAAATACAATTCAGTTTATAAGTAGGTGCAGCAACAGTAATTGTACTTGTAATTAAATAATCGTGAAAAATTCTTGCTATGCACAGAGAAGCGATAACTTCCGCGAAGGTATATTTCTTTTAATTGTTTCTGCTATGATCAAAAGAAATTGTTTTGAAGTTCAAAGTGGACTCAATGAGAACTATATGTGGCATGAAGTTTCGGCCACTCTCCAAGTCAAAAGTTATCTTGCAAAAGGAAGTCATGGTAACCCCTGAATCCGAATAAATCGCAAACTCCCTCGTACCTTGTAGTACTGTAGCAAGCGACGAGGACGGATGACCAAACGAAAGACCTGTTTTGCCATAATCTCTCCCCAGTTTGTCATTGTACAGCGCGGCTAGCGCGGTGTCTAGCGACTGGTTGTAATAAACTGTCACCAATTTATTCATCTGGACACGCCAAAGGGTGGCAAGCTGCGTAAGATTACTGCACGCAATGAGGCATTCCGAGGCACCATCAATCGCCATCAGCATCCACCGCGAGTCGACGAGGGTCACGCCCGCCGCCTCCAAGTTATCTTTTCCGTGATGCTAAGGTTGGGGCGAGAACGTATTTGACGCCGATAGGTCAGACTGTCGTAAGCTGATATCATTGCTCACACCCACAACACGTCGCTTATGTGCACTCTCTCTTGGCCAGTTGGATGTCTGCGCACTACACGATTCCAGTATTTGTCTTTTATCAATGAAGCAGTAGTGTTTATAAATGTATTTATCCGGAATGCTTGCATTCCCACTTTGTCTGTCAGGTTTACATTCATCAATCGACACAACCAACGCTGTCTAGCCACATACTGCGTCTTCCTCACATATGTTTGTCTAGTCGCAGTGTCTAATCACAGCCGAGGATCCGCCTAACATCTCATCCACCCCGTTGAAGAAGCTGTTTGTCTTCCTCTGAGGCGCCGTGACGTGGCATCACAGTTTCAACCCTCACACCGTCTGGAAAGTTAACGCGTTATGTGTGTTCGAGAGAGATATCATCTTGCCCTGGATTTTGGTAGAAATGCTGATTAACAGTCACGCTAACTTTAAAAAGATACTGTATATCATTTAATACAATGCGTTAAAAACTAATTCACATATTTAACTTATACTGAAACATTGTACTCACAAGACAAACCAAAATAGTAAGTTGTCATAGTTACTTATATACCATATCTAAGTGACACCAAATCAAAGCCACTATTTATCACTACTATCTCCTCTATAGGTGGTTGCTCTCGTGTTTCGTTTCCTACAAGCGTTGTGTTGTGTTGCTTCTATTAGAAAACATTATAGAAAACACAAACAAGAACCAGTTTGTCAAGTACAGAAAGTATGTCAGTCGATATCGCGCCACCGTCTATATACCGATCGCATTAGTAGCCAGTATTCGTAGCCGTTGGTTGTGTAGATAGTTGAAAACTATATTCTTTTCTACAGCTATGAGTTCGAATTCCATAGAATACTCTTATTTGTTGGCCGAATTGTTTGTTTATATTGTTTAAGTTACTTTTTATTTTGTATAATACTATTTCTTTGTCGAAAACATACATATGATACAGAGACTTTCTAGAGGACAGAATAGCCTAGTAGATTCTAAGAGCTCAGCGAGACCAGTCAACAGTGCATCAACTATTCAACGCTGTTTGGCAGCGAATGGTTTGCAGCTGAAAATCAATTGCTTTCACCGTTGACGTGAATAGATCGAATTATCCCTGATACGGTTGTTTAATAGTCACATGTGTTGGCAGTACTTTCGACTAAATCGAAAACACATTCTGATTTATGCTCAAACGTGAACTCATGTAGGGCCTGTGTATGTGTTTGTGTGGCGATAGCTTCCAGTATGAACAGTGCACCGGAAAAGAAAAATGCAGACCTGACGCCACCGTGTTTTATGTAGTCTCCTAAACCTCATTTGGTCCAATTTGAATGGGTTCTTTGATGTCCAGACCTACATAATTCACGGTTAGCTTAATTTCGTTTTAAATCATCGGCACCATTTAATATCACCTTTTGATCGGTAACTTGCACAAGTGGGAAGCATCGACAACATCGTAAACAATGTATAGTCGCTCTTTCGGCAAAGATTCGCTTTGACCGGACATTAATTGAATAGTTTAACCGGTGATTTTATCAACATTAGAAACAACTAAGTTAGCATAAGTGGGCTAGCATTTCGTTATAGACATCGTTTAGATTGGAGTTATGAGAAATTGGTCTAGACAGTGACGATCGAAAAACAAATTCGAGGAGACTCTTAAATAATAACCGTATTATAGGCTTAATAGGAATGTGTGTTTATCCAGTATTCCGTTTGGCGTCAAGGCTAGTGCATACAGAGTGCAGCTCTGTTGCAGATTATCTCCGTCTCATCTGTTCTTGGCGACTATTTGATTGTCTAGGACCACAACACAGGCGATGGCGCTCAGTGGTGACAGATTGCAGCGTAAGACAGGACCACCACTAGCGGCACTATCACGCAGACACTACTCACTCTCGTCAGACGCTGTTTGTCTCATCCTAACCACAACACCAAAACGCGCCATATCCGTAGTCTCGCGAGAGACGACGGGGCAGACAACAGACAATGATGGCAAACTGACCACGGCGGACGTGTTGACACGCCACATGTGATACTTACGTATGAAGCTAACGATACTGACACGATCGATAATAGCTCCACTATTTTCCATCCAAATACAATACTAAGACAGGTCGTTGACGCAGAACTGAAGCAGGAGTGAAGTTGGAATATAAACATCAAACTGTAATTATCTTTTAATTAAATACATTTGGTAATTGTTATTCCCTGGAAAGTTAGAATGCTTATTGTAAGATAAGTGAAAGGACGTGATTTCCCGTCAGATACAATGCTCTTGACGTGAGTCACGTGACGCTCCATTGTAGTACAGCAACTCAACGAACGTCTTGCGTGTTACAGGCTGAGGATAGGACATAACATGTGGAGCTATCGTTATTTAGCTGTGCTCCCTCTTACGTAACACCTGCTTCATGATGCAGCAAGCCACCGTCAGCAACACTAACTCATCCCACAAACAAACCACCGGAAGTTTCGGTACATCTGTGTGGCGGATGTACGACCAAGTGTGTTTCCGATCCTGCGCAGCGAACCACACGCCACAGTTTAATAGTGCGACACCAAATCATATTTTCGCGGCGATGTTCTGTAGACCAACTGAAATAACTGTGACACGATACGTGAGAAACGATGCACATAACATGTTGATGCTACGTCGAATTACTCTGTGTAACTGGTCTGTGCATTTGACTATGGACCAAGTAGACGACCTGTTACATTGTGTCTGGTGTAACACCAGGCTGAAGCAATAGGGGCCATTTTCTCGTCGTGTATGTAGTAGTCGACCTGTTGCAGTCGTTGACATTATCGATCTATTATACATGGTTACAGTGTTGGTAAGTGAAAGAGTAGGCCCATTTAATAATAAGTTACATTGTTTAGTGGAAGAGCCGAAAGAACATCGAATACATTATGCAAACGATTACCTGTAATCATAATCGTAAACGATTATTTCTCATCGTGTGCAACAAAGTACACACGATGTAAACCAGTTTTGTTTGTAACAACTTATATCCGATGTGTTCCCGTTGTTACGGTTGCTACAGATAACCAGAGAGCGAGCGTGTCCTGCTCAGTACTTGCTCCACGGCCTCACTATCCTACTCAGTACTCGCTCACCTGCTCACTGTCCAACTCAGTACTCGCTCCACGGTCTCACTGTCCTACTCAGTACTCGCTCCACGGTCTCACTGTCCTACTCAGTACTTGCTCCATGGCCTCACTGTCCTACTCAGTACTCGCTCCACGGTCTCACTGTCCTACTCAGTACTTGCTCCACGGTCTCACTGTCCAACTCAGTACTTGCTCCACGGTCTCACTGTCCTACTCAGTACTTGCTCCATGGCTCACTGTCCTACTCAGTACTCGCTCCACGGTCTCACTGTCCTACTCAGTACTCGCTCCACGGTCTCACTATCCTACTCAGTACTTGCTCCATGGCCTCACTGTCCAACTCAGTACTCGCTCCACGGTCTCACTATCCTACTCAGTACTTGCTCCACGGTCTCACTGTCCTACTCAGTACTCGCTCCACGGTCTCACTATCCTACTCAGTACTTGCTCCATGGCCTCACTGTCCAACTCAGTACTCGCTCCACGGTCGCACTGTCCTACTCAGTACTTGCTCCATGGCCTCACTGTCCTACTCAGTACTCGCTGAACTGCCTTACTGTTCTCTCACGACCGAATCTCGTCGACAACAGAAACAATAGATGTTTATATGCGGTTCTGCTCCCAGGAGGTCGCGACTCAGTTGAATGAGAAATGAATGTATCAACCACTGCGATGTAGCGTTAGCGATTAACTCAGCGTGATTCCATTAAGACCTTTGCGGACGACCACTAACGGGCAGCGACGGCATCAAGTCACATTTATATCTCAGTTACTTGACTGATTCTGTTAGGTCACATTTGTCGTTCCGGCTTGTCCGTCCATACAACACGTGCAGTGTTTAACATGGGTATTCGCATTAGCAAGTGATCGCCTAAATGACAATTTATTCGTGTATCCAAAACAGTTAACTCGACATCGCGCTGTTTGAATCGGTCGTGTGAACGTGGTTGCAGTGTGATGCATCCGAACGATTTACCGCCGTTTTGAGACATTAGCCAATCAGCGAAACCTGCACCTGTCATAACTTTTCATCTAAGTTAACGACGGAATCCCGACAATCAATATGTAGTTCGGTGCTTAGATAATGATCGTCTAACTGTACAACCAATTTAATTACACATTTTCGTGCATCACGATATCACTCGGAGCAAAATGTCTAGCAGGTACACAGGCAATTAGAACAAACATCTCGATTAATGATTTCACAAGTTATGGATGAGTTGATTCGTCTTATCCCTCCAGCCGACACCAACGCACGATACACGTTCGTGAAACGGAAATGTTAATCATATTTAGAAATTACAGACACAGTCGTGTCTCTGTGCTATGTTCTTCATCCTATTATGTACTTTCAGACACAGTCAAGTCTCTCTGCTAGGTTCTTCCTCCTATTATTTACTTTCAGATACAGTCAAGTCTCTCTGCTAGGTTCTTCCTCCTATTATGTACTTTCAGACACAGTCAAGTCTCTCTGCTAGGTTCTTCCTCCTATTATTTACTTTCAGATCACAGTCAAGTCTCTCTGCTAGATTCTTCCTCCTATTATTTACTTTCAGGTACAGTCAAGTCTCTCTGCTAGGTTCTTCCTCCTATTATTTACTTTCAGATACAGTCAAGTCTCTCTGCTAGGTTCTCCTCCTATTATGTACTTTCAGACACAGTCAAGTCTCTCTGCTAGATTCTTCCTCCTATTATTTACTTTCAGACACAGTCAAGTCTCTCTGCTAGATTCTTCCTCCTATTATTTACTTTCAGATACAGTCAAGTCTCTCTGCTAGGTTCTTCCTCCTATTATGTACTTTCAGACACAGTCAAGTCTCTCTGCTAGGTTCTTCCTCCTATTATTTACTTTCAGGTACAGTCAAGTCTCTCTGCTAGGTTCTTCCTCCTATTATTTACTTTCAGGTACAGTCAAGTCTCTCTGCTAGGTTCTTCCTCCTATTATTTACTTTCAGATACAGTCAAGTCTCTCTGCTAGGTTCTTCCTCCTATTTTTACTTTCAGATACAGTCAAGTCTCTCTGCTAGGATTCTTCCTCCTATTATTTACTTTCAGATACAGTCAAGTCTCTCTGCTAGGTTCTTCCTCCTATTATTTACTTTCAGATACAGTCAAGTCTCTCTGCTAGGTTCTTCCTCCTATTTTTACTTTCAGATACAGTCAAGTCTCTCTGCTAGATTCTTCCTCCTATTATTTACTTTCAGGTACAGTCAAGTCTCTCTGCTAGGTTCTTCCTCCTATTATTTACTTTCAGATACAGTCAAGTCTCTCTGCTAGGTTCTTCCTCCTATTTTTACTTTCAGATACAGTCAAGTCTCTCTGCTAGGTTCTTCCTCCTATTGTTTACTTTCAGATACAGTCAAGTCTCTCTGCTGGGTTTTTCCCTCCTATTATTTACTTTCAGATACAGTCAAGTCTCTCTGCTAGGTTCTTCCTCCTATTGTTTACTTTCAGATACAGTCAAGTCTCTCTGCTAGGTTCTTCCTCCTATTTTTACTTTCAGAACAGTCAAGTCTCTCTGCTAGGTTCTTCCTCCTATTGTTTACTTTCAGATACAGTCAAGTCTCTCTGCTAGGTTCTTCCTCCTATTTTTACTTTCAGATACAGTCAAGTCTCTCTGCTAGGTTCTTCCTCCTATTTTTACTTTCAGATACAGTCAAGTCTCTCTGCTAGGTTCTTCCTCCTATTGTTTACTTTCAGATACAATCAAGTCTCTCTGCTAGGTTCTTCCTCCTATTCTTTACTTTCAGATACAGTCAAGTCTCTCTGCTAGGTTCTTCCTCCTATTATTTACTTTCAGATACAGTCAAGTCTCTCTGCTAGGTTCTTCCTCCTATTTTTACTTTCAGAACAGTCAAGTCTCTCTGCTAGGTTCTTCCTCCTATTTTTACTTTCAGAAAAATCAAGTCTCTCTGCTAGGTTCTTCCTCCTATTATTTACTTTCAGATACAGTCAAGTCTCTCTGCTAGGTTCTTCCTCCTATTTTTACTTTCAGATACAGTCAAGTCTCTCTGCTAGGTTCTTCCTCCTATTATTTACTTTCAGATACAATCAAGTCTCTCTGCTAGGTTCTTCCTCCTATTATTTACTTTCAGATACAGTCAAGTCTCTCTGCTAGGTTCTTCCTCCTATTATTTACTTTCAGATACAGTCAAGTCTCTCTGCTAGGTTCTTCCTCCTATTATTTACTTTCAGATACAGTCAAGTCTCTCTGCTAGGTTCTTCCTCCTATTA
This sequence comes from Ridgeia piscesae, assembly GCA_025642075.2. NCBI lineage: Eukaryota > Metazoa > Annelida > Polychaeta > Sabellida > Siboglinidae > Ridgeia > Ridgeia piscesae. The sequence continues at coordinate 60,086 of JAODUO010001320.1, read as the reverse complement.
TTTACTTTCAGATACAGTCAAGTCTCTCTGCTAGGTTCTTCCTCCTATTATTTACTTTCAGATACAGTCAAGTCTCTCTGCTAGGTTCTTCCTTATTTTTACTTTCAGATAAAATCAAGTCTCTCTGCTAGGTTCTTCCTCCTATTTTTACTTTCAGATACATCAAGTCTCTCTGCTAGGTTCTTCCTCCTATTTTTACTTTCAGATACAGTCAATCTCTCTGCTAGGTTCTTCCTCCTATTTTTACTTTCAGATACATCAAGTCTCTCTGCTAGGTTCTTCCTCCTATTTTTACTTTCAGATACATCAAGTCTCTCTGCTAGGTTTTCCCCCTATTATTTATTTTCAGATACATCAAGTCTCTCTGATTCTTCCTCCTATTTTTACTTTCAGATACAGTCAAGTCTCTCTGCTAGGTTCTTCCTCCTATTTTTACTTTCAGAACATCAAGTCTCTCTGCTGGGTTCTTCCTCCTATTTTTACTTTCAGTACATCAAGTCTCTCTGCTGGGTTCTTCCCCCTATTTTTACTTTCAGATACAGTCAAGTCTCTCTGCTAGGTTTTCCTCCTATTATTTACTTTCAGAACAGTCAAGTCTCTCTGCTAGGTTCTTCCTCCTATTTTACTTTCAGAACATCAAGTCTCTCTGCTAGGTTCTTCCCCCTATTTTTACTTTCAGAACAGTCAAGTCTCTCTGCTAGGTTCTTCCTCCTATTTTACTTTCAGAACATCAAGTCTCTCTGCTAGGTTCTTCCTCCTATTTTTACTTTCAGATACAGTCAAGTCTCTCTGCTAGGTTCTTCCTCCTATTATTTACTTTCAGATACAGTCAAGTCTCTCTGCTAGGTTCTTCCTCCTATTATTTACTTTCAGATACAGTCAAGTCTCTCTGCTAGGTTCTTCCTCCTATTGTTTACTTTCAGATACAGTCAAGTCTCTCTGCTAGGTTCTTCCTCCTATTATTTACTTTCAGATACAGTCAAGTCTCTCTGCTAGGTTCTTCCTCCTATTATTTACTTTCAGGTACAGTCAAGTCTCTCTGCTAGGTTCTTCCTCCTATTATTTACTTTTAATCAGTGACGGTGATATTTGTGTCGAACAACTCACGGTCAACGTCCGACCATTTTCACAAGAACAATGAATTGTTTGGCTGCCGACACACCTGCCTGAATCGATTATTCTCAGGATCCCTTCATTGTGGGGGTCGTGTGTTTACGGCACGAGAACAGACAATAGTTCAACCATACAGAAGAACATTTCACTGCAGGAGTACACAAAGAAGACTTTGTGCACACACAAAACATTTTAAGAACATTAGTTGAACGTTGATGATCAGCATGTTTCGATTTGTCTTTGATGACGATAGAATGTTCTATGCAAGGTCGTGGATCCGTTCCGTTAGTTTCAAATATCGTAGCGACACGTGGTTATGTGTCGTTTGAGCGGCAGTACAGGACTATTTGGAAGGTCGCTTTGCACCTTTGTTTAGTGATTCTTCCAAAAAATTCTACCTTTTCGTTTATGTCAACTTTCACTGGTCCTAATTAGACTAATTGTGAACTTGTCTGATAAAGATAACTAGTCCGTTTGTGAAAATGCATTATCCAGTCCACACACTGAAACACTAATGAACGTTGGGCCAAAGGATAGGTGGAGGCAGTTGTTAAGAGCACAGTACGTGTTAACGCACACCTGTGTCACGTACAGCAGTGAGTCTCTATGACCACCACTCGACTGCTCTAGACGGACGTAGTGTTAACACGTTGTCTGCAGTCCGCACTTGCCCCTGTAATAAACACTCTCCCGGCAGACAGAAACATCTGTCGGGTTTTATCACTCACATGTATGTTGTATATTATGCATCACTGGGTATAGTTTCGACATAATGTACACCATATAATATACACCCACAGCGCTGCGCGCTAAACCAAGCTGATACAAAAACACACCGCAAACATTTGTTGTGTCGCAGAAGATTTTAAATTTATTATCGTTTAAAGATAAGAAAGATATGGGGTCCATTGAAGGTACCGCAGTTAGCATTTTGTTAATGTGGAACAATTTGTAAGTACTCATACAGGTGACTAGACATGCACGCGGTGTCGTATTTATGTCAGCCTTCACGAGTGTTTGATGCGTCTGACATTTGACACGGCGCGTCACGGAACGGACACAAGAGTTACACGAATGTTTTAAAACGGATCAGTAAAGAACATTAACGTGTGTAACCTAATACAACACATTAATTGTACACGCATACACATACACATACACATACACATACACATACACATACACATACACATACACATACACATACACATACACATACACATACACATACACATACACATACACATACACATACACATACACATACACATACACATACACTACACACACACACACACACACACACACACACACACACACACACACACACACACACACACACACACACACACACACACACACACACACACACACACACACACACACACACACACACACACACACACACACACATACACATACACATACACACATACACATACACATACACATACACATACACATACACATACACATACACATACACATACACATACACATACACATACACATACACATACACATACACATACACATACACATACACATACACATACACATACACATACACATACACATACACATACACATACACATACACATACACATACACATACACATACACATACACATACACATACACATACACATACACATACACATACACATACACATACACATACACATACACATACACATACACATACACACATACACATACACATCACACATACACATACACATACACATACACATACACATACACATACACATACACATACACATACACATACACATACACATACACATACACATACACATACACATACACATACACACACACAAGCACACACGCACGCATACGCATACGCATACGCATACGCATACGCATACGCATACGCATACGCATACGCATACGCATACGCATACGCATACGCATACGCATACGCATACGCATACGCATACGCATACGCATACGCATACGCATACGCCTACGCCTACGCATACGCAGACGCAGACGCAGACGCAGACGCAGACGCAGACGCAGACGCAGACGCAGACGCAGACGCAGACGCAGACGCAGACGCAGACGCAGACGCAGACGCAGACGCAGACGCAGACGCAGACGCAGACGCAGACGCAGACGCAGACGCAGACGCAGACGCAGACGCAGACGCAGACGCAGACGCAGACGCAGACGCAGACACGTATGCGTATGCGTATGCAAGTATGCGTATGCGTATGCATATGCGTATGCTGTATGCGTATGCGTATGCTATCGTATGCTGCTATCGTATGCTATGCTAGCTATGCGTATGCGTATGCGTATGCTATGCGTATGCATATGCTATCTATGCAGTATGTATGCATGTATGCGATGCGTATGCGTATGCGTATGCGTATAGTATATGTATGTATGTATGTATGTATGTATGTATGTATGCATGTATGTATGCATGTATGCATGTATGTATGTATGCATGTATGTATGTATGTATGTATGTATGTATGTATGTATGTATGTATGTATGTATGTATGTATGTATGTATGTATGTATGTATGTATGTATGTATGTATGTATGTATGTATGTATGTATGTATGTATGTATGTATGTATGTATGTATGTATGTATGTATGTATGTATGTATGTATGTATGTATGTATGTATGTATGTATGTATGTATGTATGTATGTATGTATGTATGTATGTATGTATGTATGTATGTATGTATGTATGTATGTATGTATGTATGTATGTATGTATGTATGTATGTATGTATGTATGTATGTATGTATGTATGTATGTATGTATGTATGTATGTATGTATGTATGTATGTATGTATGTATGTATGTATGTATGTTGTATGTTGTATGTATTATTTTTGTATGTTGTATGTTGTATGTTGTATGTTGTATGTGTGTATGTGTGTATGTTGTATGTGTTATGTGTGTATGTGTGTATGGTGTATGGTGTATGTGTGTATGGTGGGTGATGCGTGTATGCGTGTATGCGTGTATGCGTGTATGCGTGTATGCGTGTATGCGTGTATGCGTGTATGCGTGTATGCGTGTATGCGTGTATGCGTGTATGCGTGTATGCGTGTATGCGTGTAGGGTGTATGCGTGTATGCGTGTATGCGTGTATGCGTGTATGCGTGTATGCGTGTATGCGTGTTGCGTGTATGCGTGTATGCGTGTATGCGTGTATGCGTGTATGCGTGTATGCGTTTGCGTGTATGGTGTATGGGTAGGGTGTATGGTGTATGCGTGTATGCGTTTTGTTATGCGTGTATGCGTGTATGCGTTATGCGTGTATGCGTGTATGCGTGTATGCGTGTATGCGTGTATGCGTGTATGCGTGTTGCGTGTATGCGTTTGCGTGTTGCGTGTATGCGTGTATGCGTGTATGCGTGTATGCGTGTATGCGTGTATGCGTGTATGCGTGTATGCGTGTATGCGTGTATGCTTTATGCGTGTATGCGTGTATGCGTGTATGCGTGTATGCGTGTATGCGTGTATGCGTTTTGCGTGTATGCGTGTATGCGTGTATGCGTGTATGCGTGTATGCGTGTATGCGTGTATGCGTGTATGCGTGTATGCGTGTATGCGTGTATGCGTGTAGGGTGTATGCGTGTATGCGTGTATGCGTGTATGCGTGTATGCGTGTATGCGTGTATGCGTGTATGCGTGTATGCGTGTATGCGTGTATGCGTGTATGCGTGTATGCGTGTATGCGTGTATGCGTGTATGCGTGTATGCGTGTATGCGTGTATGCGTGTATGCGTGTATGCGTGTATGCGTGTATGCGTGTATGCGTGTATGCGTGTATGCGTGTATGCGTGTATGCGTGTATGCGTGTATGCGTGTATGCGTGTATGCGTGTATGCGTGTATGCGTGTATGCTTGTATGCGTGTATGCGTGTATGCGTGTATGCGTGTATGCGTGTATGCGTGTATGCGTGTAGGCGTG